>APFE031599351.1:91357-135042 GCA_000404065.3 Pinus taeda | reverse complement strand
CCTAGACCAAAGGATAAGAATGTTATAGGGACAAAATGGGTCTTCAAAAATAAGTTGAATGAAAATGGGGAAGTAATTAGAAACAAGGCCAGACTTTCTTGCAAAGGATAGGCACAGCAAGAAGGAATAGATTTTGAAGAAACGTTTGCTCCTGTTGCAAGACTTGAGGCCATCCGAATGTTCCTTTCTCTCTCAAGCTTTCAAAATTTAAAAATAATTCAAATGGACGTGAAATCAGCCTTTCTGAATGGAGACTTAGAAGAAGAAGTATACATTGAACAGCCAGATGGTTTCATTCTTGGAAATGATCCAAATCTTGTATGCAGACTGAAAAAGGCGCTTTATGGTCTCAAACAAGCTCCAAGGGCTTGGTACTATCGCTTGGACAAATATCTTCATCAACAAGGTTTTTCAAAAGGATCAATGGATAGCAATCTTTATATAAAAAATGAAAATGATAAATTGCTAATACTTGTTGTGTATGTAGATGACATTATCTTTGGCAGCAATGAAGAAGCTATGAGTCAAAACTTTGCCTTGGTAATGCAGAAAGAATTCGAAATGTCCTTGCTTGGAGAACTGACATATTTCCTTGGTTTGCAAATCCAACAAAATGAAGGAGGGATCTTCTTGTCTCAAACCAAGTATCTCAAGCAGATTCTGAAGAAATATGGCATGGAAGATGCAAAACCTGTATGTACACCCATGGTAACAGGATGTAACCTCAGTGCAAATGATGAGTCAGCAGCAGTGCATCAACCAACCTATAGATCTATGATTGGAAGTCTACTTTATTTGACAGGTACCAGACCAGACATCATGCATGTAGTAGGAATAGTTGGAAGATTTCAAGCAAATTCGAAGGAAAATCATCTTCAGGCTGTGAAGAGAATTTTCAAATATCTTCAAGGGACTCAAAATTATGGCTTATGGTATCCTAGAGATACAGATCTCACACTTCATGCTTATACAGATGCAGATTGGGCTGGAAGTGTGGATGAGAGGAAGAGCACAAGTGGTGGTGCATTCTTTATGGGTTCCAGATTAGTATCTTGGTTCAGCAAGAAATAGAGTTCGATTTCCTTGTCTACAGCTGAAGCAAAATATGTTGCTGCTGCATCTTGTTGCACTCAACTTCTTTGGATGATGCAGACCTTGCATGATTTCCAAATCACTTGTACGCCACCTATCTCCATCTTATGTGATAATACAAGTGCAATCAGCATTTCAAAGAACCCAGTTATGCATTCAAAGACCAAGCACATACCGATAAAGTATCATTTTCTTCGAGAACAAGTGCTTGAACAAAAGGTCAAGTTGGAGTACGTTCCTTCTAAGGAACAAGTTGCTAATATACTCACTAAACCTCTGCCCAGGGAGACCTTTGAATACCTCAGGCAAAAGCTGGGGTTTGTTGATGCATCATCTTGTTGCTGAATCTCATCTGTTGGTTGTACGCGAGGTCTATACATGGTATATGCGTACATTTGCTGGTTGATGGATTGGTTGCAGATCGATGGCACAGGTGCAAGGGGAGCACATATAATGCATTGTTGGCATTATGGGAGCATAGAAGGAGAACTTAGATGCTGATCTAAACATGGCTGCAATATGTCTCTATCTCTTTCATGGTCATTTATAGTGTTTGGTGGATTATGGTTCTTCTTTGCAGATCTGGTTCATATTCAGGGGGAGCATGTTCTTAGGGGGAGCATAACCCTTTGCCCTTGATGTCAAAGGGGGAGAATGACGTTGGGGATATTGAGGATCTTGAGGTTGCCATCAAGTCCAAAGGGGGAGATTGTTGGCATTATGATTCTGGTATGGCTCTACGACACAGGTGGTGTACTTGATGGAAACTCACTCAAGTGGCAATGGTCTGTTCAGGCTCTCAAAATGATGGAAATTAAGAGGTTTGCAGGTGAATGGTTCAAAAGGTGTGGACCCGCAGGTTACCCGTACAGGAGGTGCGGTCATACCCGCAGGTTACCGGTTCAGAAGGTGCAAACCCCAGTGCACACACTTCAAGGCAGTAAAGCGCGCTCTCGTGGGGTTTCTTATGTTTGGCTCGTGGTATTTAGCCCACCGTTCTTGATTCTATGGTTTTGGGCCGTGGTATTGCTTTATATTATTATTATTATTGAGCCCCATGTTTTTAGGACCCTTGTATTGGTTATCTATGGTATTGATCCATGATTTTAGGAAGAGCTTGCCTATATAAAGCAAAGGAGATCTCTTGGCTAAGCATCTTTTGCAAGCTGAATATCTTAAGATCTGAAAATATCGGGTTATTGTTCCAGTGAAGTTAAAAGCAAATCTATGAAGAATAATCTCTCGAGCGCATGATCAGATCTGAGCATCTGACTATCGGTGGCACACTGCGGGACTACCAGTTCGGCCCTAATTAGAGGTACGCAGGTGATTAACAGTGCAAGTGCGTGGGTACGCAGAGCAGAAGAAGGCGCAGTGCGTGGGTACGCAGAGCAGGAGAAGGCGAAGTGTGTGGGTACGCTGAGCAGAAGAAGTCGCAGTGCGTGGGTACGCAGCGTGATAGAAGTTTAGGTGCGTAGGCCCAGTGAAAGTCCGCGGCCCTTCAGAAGCCGTAGGTGCGTAGGTATGCGGCATGATAGCATCTATGGGTGCATGGCTACCGTAGCAGTACGCGGCACGATAGTATCTGTGGGTGCGTGTCTGCAGTTACAGTACGCAGTGTGATTGAAGAAACAGTGCGTGGGTACGCGGGGTGGCAGAAGGGTCTCTGAGGGTATACGCAGGAAAGCAGAAGGAGAAGTGCGTACGCACGCAGACCAGAGAAAGAAAAACTACGTATCTGTCTTAAGATCTTTTGTTGGCTGAATTTTTCTGTTGATAAGGTGTTCTGGGTTTAAGTTTACTGTTACTGTTGATCTGGTTACTGCAGTTGACTGGGTGATTTACTTGTACTTGATGATCTCTTAATGTTTATGGATCCAGTTTGAAAATTTATGAAAAGTGGTCCTTGAGAGAAAAAGAAGTAGGGGGTTGTAGCTCCCTTCCAGGAGAAACTGGAAAACGAGAGATATTTGTAGCTCTCTGCAGGTTGCAGCCTGTGTACTGGTAAAGGACTGCACTAGTACAAAACCTTTGTAAAAGAAGTTTCTAATTTGAAAGAAGATAGAGACATATTGCAGCAGGTGGTTTTCACCCACATTGGGTTTCCACCTTACATCTAGTGTTCTTTGGTGTGACTATCTGTTTTCTTTGTTCATGCTCATTATTTTATGGTACTGACATGCAAAAATAATTCAAAGTGTAATTAAGGAAGATTTATTAAAAAGAACTTGATAATACTGATTCAACCCCCCTCTCAGTATTATTTCCAACATATCACATATCTCGAACATCCTTTGTGTCCTCATGGATAACTTTGTAATTATGTTTTCATGATTAATACAAAGGTTTAAAATTCACCAAAAACATTTTTAATATAGTTTGTATGAGAAAAAATATGTTTATTCAAAAGGAAAAAAAACAAAAGATCTTAAAAGATAATATTAGTTTGAGAATTATAATTTGGATTAAGCTGTAGAATAAATGTTGAAAAAATATCATCTCTTCTAATTTTTAGTGTACATTATTGTTGTAATTATTAACTCTATGGTGAATCAATAATCTTGGTGAATTATTATTTGTTCCTTGGGAACAAATGTTTACGTAATTAGCTAGATTTATGTTTATAAGCACATTTCAAGTACGAGAATGTAATAGTGGAAAATTTATACCTAATAAAAAAAAATTAACTCCCTACCACTTGAAGGGGTTAGGTATATTATTGAAAGCACCAACACAAAGAGGAATTATAGCAGTGGAAGCCATCAACTCATAACAATATTAGATTTCAATATAGTTTGGTAAACTAAATTCTAAATATAGTAGAATCTAGAATTATCTTGCTACTTGGTTTTCAAAAATTGTATCATCACAAACATCTTCAAATTTCTACATAATAAATGATTTAAAATGTAAAGGGACAGCAAAATTGGTCAATATAGTTAATACCAAAAGCCAAGCCAAATCATTCCAAATGGGACAATCTATTTTCTTTTAGAGGAAAGAATTCATTAACAAGAATGATGGCATAGATAATAGAACAACACTAATCCAATCGACAAACAAACAATGTTAAAACATTTCCTCACAATTGGAGCATTTAATTGTCAAACTAGAAACATGACTTACATTTTTTATGTTGTTTGCACTCACACTTTAGGAGGATGTGAAAACTTGAGCATGTTAATTTTTTTGAGCCAAGGCTTTTAAAAATAATTATGATGCTTGAGAGCTCTCAGAAGTATAAAATATGACTTAGGATAACTATGACTATAGTAGCTATGACAGAAAAGAACTATGAATGCGAGAACTTTGACCCTTCAAAACTACTATGCATAATAACTGTGACCTTGAGAAATTTCATCCTCGTGAACTATGAACTCAAGAACTAACCCGACTAGAGTTCCTTTGTTGTTCATGTTCCTAGGGTCATAGTTTCCTTGTCAATTAGGAACATTGATTGTCATATGAATTATGGCCTTCATTTGTCAATCATAGTCCTATGGAATAAGTCCTTTGTCTAACAAGAACCTTTGGTCACAGGAACTATGAATAAAGAGTGGAAGATTCAAACCTAATCAAATTTTTTTAGCTCCCTACCATTTGAAGGGGTTAGGTATATTATTTAAGTCCTTTGTTTTCCAAAATTTTATCATCCAAAACACCTTCAAATTTCTACATAAAAAAATATTTAAAATATAAAGGAAAATAAAAATAACTCAATATAGTTGATACCAAAATCCAAGCCACAACATTCCAAATGGGGAAAGCTATTTTCTTTTAGAGGAAATAATTCATTAATAAGAATGATGACCTTGACAATAGACCAACACTAATCCAATCAACAAACAAACAATGTTAAAACATTTCCTCACAATTGGAGAATTTAATTTCAAACCAAAAACTATGACTTACATCTTTTATGTTGTTTACGCTAACACTTGATGATGATGTGAAAACTTGAACATGTTAATTTTTGTGAGTTGTGGCTTTTTAAACAGAATAATGATGCTCCAAAGGTCCAAAAACTAGAAAATATGACCTAGGAGAACTATGGCTATAGTAAAGTTGACACACAAGAACTATCAATGTGGGAACTTTGATCCTTAAGAACTATGATGCATAATAACTATGACCTTGACAACTTTGATCCTCATGAGCTATGAACTCAGGAACTATGTCAATTAGAGTTCCTTTGTTATTCATAGATCCCTAGGTCATAGTTCCCTTGCCACTTGGGAGCTTTGACTTTCATATGAACTTTGTCATTTTTTTTCCAATCATAGTTCTATGGAATAATTCCTTTGCCTCTCGGGAACCTTGACTCACATGAACTATGAAAAATGATTTTTAGCTATAGTTATAAGAATTTCCTTGATCGAGAACTTTCATTAGGAAATTATTTTGGCCAATGACCTATAATCATCATATTCACTCATTGATCAAAGTTCTTTCAATTTAGAGTCATAATATGAATAATCCCCATCTGTTATAGTTATTGTAGGTTGCAGTTCATGTTGGATAGAGTTCTTAAAGTATAGTTCTTCTCGAATTGATTCAAAATCTATTTTTTTAATTGATCCATTATTTAATAAAACCTTCTTGATATGTTTAATTTTATGTTCTTGTTATTCCTTATCTAAAACCCTTATAACTCGAATTGTTAGAATATTTATTAACCTAACTTTTGTGTTGGGTCATCGATCTAGAAATTTGACTAATAGAAACTACGACCACAAGAACTATGGTGAAGGAATGTGTTGATAGTGCTCGATCCTACCAACATGCAAGGGGCTCTCCCTAGTTAAAAGTTAAAATTAGACTTCGCACCATTTTTCTTAGAGATTTTCCTTAGCTGCGATTGTCAACACAAGAGAGTAATGTACATGTACTTTTGAATGAACAAGTGAGCATGCCTCGTGGAATGTTTAGTTGCAGAATGTATCAAGGTTATTTCACTCAAGGGGTAACCAACTAGAAAAATAGTTCACATAGAAGTAATGGTCATTAAAGAAAGTACAACACACCTTCAACAAGATAAGCACGAAAGCCACCGAAATAGTTCAATTTCTTTAGTATAGATGAAAATGACATACACCACAAACATTCAACTAATAGTCTTACAACATTTACGACATATGCATGAAAGTGTGTTAGCTCAATGATCTTCATGTGAAGCTCATTGAGCCGCAAAACATGTGAATAAGATTGGGGTTCGTGTGAAGAACCTATATAAGTTATATGTGGAGTATTGTGTTGCATTAAGCATTAAGGGGAAGAAGGTGCAAAGATGTGATGCCAGTGAACTTTGGCATATAAGACTTGCCCATTTTCATCATGGGGCGTTGAGAATTTTATTGTAGATAACCACGTGCCTCCCCAAAGGAGCACTTGAGCAGGAGGATGTATGCAAAGGATGTACTTTGGGTAAGAACACATAATCAACATTCCATGATTGAGACAAAAAAACACATTCAGTCCTAGAAAGGTTCTATTGTGAGGTGCGTACATGTCGAATGAATTTAAAAATTTCTATGCAAAAAATGACACTCGGCAAGAGTTTATAGCACCCCACAACCCACAACAGAATGGGGTGGATAGGATGAAGAACCATAACATTTTTAGAGTAGAGAGGGTGACGTTTCATAACCAAGGCCTACCTCTGCATTTGTGGGCTAAGGCATGCAACATAATAGTCTATTTGCAGAACCGGATTCCTCATCGGATTCTAGGCATGATTCCACCAAAGGACGATTTATCGGGGAAGAAGTCGAACGTGTCACACTTCAAGATTTTCGGAGCCTCTATTTATTGCCGTGTCTCTAAAGAATCAAGGAAGAAGCTAGAGCCAATGACATAATTGGGGTTATTTGTGGGTTACACATGTTATTAAAAATTTATGATTGTTGACAAAAGAATCTTCCATAGACTTGGTAGTCTGGTTGAGAACAATAGAAAGCAAAGAATATATAGTGTCCACTTGGATAAATTGAATAATGGGAAATAGGCTTACTTGGAATTCATCGCAAGATTTACTTTCCTCCCGGCTTGTAATCTCCAATTGTAGTTTCAAATTCTATAACTAGGACCTAGACATATATTCAAGACAAGCCAAGGTTCCACAACATCTACGTAGCATAATTCAATTACTCTATTCAATGGATCAGCAAAGCATTTAAATACATGAATTGTAAAAGTAACATAACACATATAGGAAATGGTATACTCTTTGTATTAGTATGAATAAGAGAGAGTATACAACCAAGAATAGTAGTTGAACTTATAGATATCTCCCCAAGTTGACTTGTCCTTCCTTGTCACAAAGCCCACCTCAATGTCACCCTAATGCACGAAGATGATGACTCTCTTAGATTGAAGGAAACAACATGAGGGCATGATCAGTCTCTAAAATCCAACCTTGATGTTGTAGATGGCTATAAATTTATTGGAGAGGGATGGTAGTTTAGGAATTCTTATTCATTTACCAATCTAGGCTCGAGATCCACTTAAGATGGGAATATGAACTCAAGCGATAAGAGGTGAAGTCTCTAAGGTAGGATCATATAGGATTCAAGCTTCTTATCCAAGGTAAATGTTTAAATAGCTCCAGAAAGCCCTGGAAGAGGAAGCTTCAAGATCCTTTTTAATTTTCCTGAACTTATAGAATTAGCGCACCCCCATAAAGGGACAAGTTTTTGTTGATCAACTTTGGTGCAGAATGGAGAAACATGTTGTTCAGCGCAGGTATCTAAATGGGAAGGGTGCATTGGGCCTTAAAAGCACTAATTTTTGGTAGTTAGACCCAGCAACTTAGGGATTTGGAAAGGTCATGCTTAGGGCTTTGTGTAGGGATGATGAAAACATGACCACATACGGTGATTGATCTGATTTGCAGTCCTATTGACCAAATTACATAAAATGGCCTATAACATATTGTCCCCCTAAAGCGAAATGTCAAAAATGATAGTTGATGACTAAAGTGATTGACCTTGTTACAAGTTCAGATCAAGAAAAACTAGTCAAGTTCATTATTTCTTACAATGCATTTTCATCATGGTTTCTTTACTAAGGGACACATACCCATGCTCAATACATAAGCTAAAATTACATGTACAATGATCAAGAAGTCATATCCATTGATGTGAAGGTGTGGATCCATGATTGGATGACTATTTGTATGATCATATCCATCATGATTTGTAGTCTTGTATAAATATTAAAAGAGCAACCCGGATGGAAGGAACTAGATCCAAGGTCTTGTATATTATTTACTCGATCATCTAATGTATGCATCTAACCATTTGAATAAAGGAATCAAAGTCTAACATGGAAGACACCATATGATTACCGGCCAATGATGTAAGTCATTAACATACACGAGAGAAACTAGAGATGATGTTAATGGATCTCACTGTACAAAAATACAATTTGTATGGTGTCAATGAATGAGTTTAAGTTGAATACCACACATAATATTTCGGTTAAAGGCTGATAATGAAAAACCATCACTGAGAGTGAGGAACTTGTCATTGATATATATAAGTCCTAAGGTACTAAAGGAAGAGTTTCTAAGTCAACTTTCTGGATAATGAGCTGATGTCGACAGGAAGCGACCCATCGTAGGAGGGCCTTGATGTATCCCCCATAAATGACATGAAACAGGTATCATGATTTGAGACAAAATAATGTTGATATGGAATTGGTTTAGGAACGAAAAACATGGAATGAAGGCTTAAGATTATCGTAGCAAATATTAATTGAGGGAATTCTCTTGAACATATCAACGACATTGAATATAGTTGGCGACATTGACCAAAAACAAAAAGTGGAGGCTTTCATATGGTGTGATGAACCAAAAGACAAGTAGATTTCCCAATCCAACAACTACAGAGATGAAGTGGAAGAGTGTCATGTTCAAGAGCGACTCACTACCATTAATATGTGGCTTACCCTATTTTCCCAATTTCCCTAACCATTTCTAGTCAGTACCTCTTTATTTTTTTAACAAGATTGAGGAGGATAACATATTCTTGACCTGTAAGTTCCCTTCGAATGAATCCTTCTTGAGTATTTTTAATGAACCCTAAGAATGAGTGGCTCTATCCCATCATGTTCGACGAGTCCATGATTGTTTGATGTTTTTATGAGTCCAACAAATGTGTAACTCGACTCTTTTTTCATGTTTAGAGAGTTTAAAAAAGAGGCGAAAAAGAAAACTCCAAAGGTTCCTTTTTGTAAATAGTGTCTTCAGTCTGAAAAGGAAGAAAACAATACTCAAGAAAACCTCTTAGCCATGTTCAACTAAGGTATTCATTTTTCATAAATAGTATATCTCTGTGCAAAAATGGGTTAAACTTATACAGTTGAGTAGATGCCTTTTAATTTACTTTAACAGGTTCAAAAATAAAAGTGCTTGGTGATCTTTTCATATTTTGGGAGTCTAAAAATAACTAAAAGAGTAATCTACGAGGTTCCTTTTTCGTAAGTTTACAGCTCCCGAAAAAGCAATTAAAGGATGCTCTCTGGTCAAAATGATTTTTTTTTAGTTTAGAGAATCTTCGGCGAAATCACATCAATAATCATTTGTCGACGCGTTTCGAACCAACCAGTTGGTTCGAAATGCGTCGACAAATGATTATTGATGTGATTTCGCCGAAGATTCTCTAAACAATGTCATGGATCACAGAAGTCTAAATTCCTTAATGATTTGTTTTAATTCAAACACCATCAAATCTGTTAAACAATTGTCAACCTGCTCAAAACACCACAAGAGGATTAAAATTACATGGAAGAGGATTAAAAGTACCTAATCCATGATAAAATCGAGTCACATTAACATCAAAACATTAAAATATTAATAAAATAATTATGAAAATAGCTATATATAGAAAAATTAAATCATTTTTACCATTATGCATTTTACCTCTTGGTGAGTGAGTTCTGAGTGCTTTTTACCCTAATCTTCTACATTTGATTGTGACCAATCCAATGGACCATTTCAAGTGTCTTCACTTTTAAGTGGGAGCTATAACCTTCATCTTTCTTTTCATTCTTCCATTTTATCACTTCATGCAATTGTTTTCAGTTTTTAAAGGCCCTAGGGCTCTAATTTCTCGCCTAGGTCAACCGCACCCCTAGGAAGTTGAAAGGAGTGTTGAAAAAACAACAAATACACTTAGGAGGGTGTTGCATCACACTATATCCCCATATATTGGTGCTTTGAGTGCAATTCCCAAACTTGCTTTGTTTGTTCCTCTAAAAAATATGCCAATTTTTTGCATCAAAGTTACACTAATGTTTCCTCTTGTTGTGTTTCAGGTCTTCATTAGAACAAAATGGCTTTATAATGGTGGGAAAGAGAACATGAGGAAGAATATTTAAATGCAACTAATGATCCTTCCACTTCTAGTATTTGAGATATTGTGGTCCCTTGAAATATTTTTGTCTTCCTAAAATGAGGCAACAAATGGAGAAGTTGGCATATCTTATCCAAGCATGGGATGTTCAGGCACAAACATTCAGATTTGGTGCACATATGCTTGAGATACAGGTAGAATATATATTCTTCTTGATAGTCTATCGAGGTGAGGTTCCTCCATCTCTTTATCTAATGTGAGAAGGGGTGGAGACATAGTCAAGGATTACATCGGTGCACAGTGTAGACTGAGATCCCAATCGATCAAGGATGGGAAGATCGAGATCAAGGATGTGGTAAATTTTCCTTTGAGGATGATCTTGTTTATCATTTCCAGAATGTCTAGTAGTACTACTCTACATTTGGAAAATATGTATCATGTGAAGTAAGCTCTAGAATGTATGGAGCTTACAATATTCAACTAGAGTGAGGGAGTACTAGAAAACATGAAGGAAAAACTAACCAAGGAAAAGGATGGACAGTTGAAGAACTTTGGTTATGGTTCAATATTGATTTCATTTACCTTAGATCAAATTCCATTGCACAGGACACAACATATTTCACCTGATCCCACATATCCAAGAGTCCCACGAATGAGTAGGTGGGTGGACCTCATGACTAGACATGCAGGGTCGTCATCGATGAGCTTCACACCACTCTTTTGTCGATGGTTGTGCATGAAACTCATTATGATTGAAGACTATCCATATAGAGGGATGGGTTTTCATGGAGACCTAGAGCTCGTGTGATCTGGATTTAAATAGGAACACAATAAATTACAGAAATAACCATAAACACAGAGATGTAATGGAAATAATACTTCATTTCATTAATGTGAAATACTGAAATATGCTTACAAACAGAAATGGAAATAAACCAGTTAGGGTGATGGTAGCTTATCTCTGAGAAATGATGTGGTGACTACATGCTTCTGAGCTGCCTTATAATGAGGCTCAAAGGCCTTTTTATTATTGAACAATAAGAGAAAACCCTAAACAACCAAAACCCTAACATGAAGAGATGTAACACCAAGAGTTTATGGGCCCCATTGGGGTGAGTTGGACAACCAACTTCCTAGGGTCGTGACTTTGTCATATTATCTCTATTTGACGACATGATAACCCGTTGGGAATATCTCTGTGAGGAATACGACGGAAAAGACAATTTTACACAAAAAATCGCTAGCGGTAGATTTCCAAAAAACGTCGTTTAGGGCCTAAAAATGGCTCTCGATGTTTAGGACACGAAAAACTGCTAAAAATAGTAAATTGTGCTACAATTAAGGAAACTAAAAAACTGAAAGAAGCAATGGTGAGGGTCCAAGTGGAATTGGCAGGTGGCCACCAATATCCACCTGGATCATTCCTCCCCACTTAGGAAGCAATGGTCCCCTTTTCGTTGAGTTCCTCCATGAGGCGAGGAAACTTCTGTTGAACTTGGTCTGTGGTGAGCCACTTGCCCTGGTGAAGGAGTTGGTCTACTTTGACAACTCAATATAGTTGGATATTCTGCTGGCAAGTGTGCTTGATCTATGTGTCCATGATCCGATCACTTGGAGCTTGTTCCATGCAATCTGGATTTAACTCTGTGGGTGTGAGCTGTTCTGCAATGTCAGATGTGTATGGTAATGGTGGAAAGTATGGCCGAAGGTGGTCCACATTGAACACTCGATGTAGGCAAAGGAATGGGGGAATGTTGAGCTCAAATAATTGTCTCCCATAGCCTTGGTAGTGGTGTAAGGACCATATCAGAGTGGTCTAAGTTTTTGATAAGCTCTAGTAAGGCATCCCTTTTGCAAATGCAAACAGACTTTGTTGCCCACCTAAAACTTGTGTGGCACTCGATGTTGATCATATCGCAGCTTGTACTTGGCATTTGATTTCTCCTGAGTGTCATGGACCTACTGGCGAATATGTTGGATGTGCTCAATGAAGTTGTTTGCCTTATATGTTTGCGACTGGACATGAGCTGAATCTACATGAGTAAGTGAAAATGGCATCGCCACATCAATGGGACATAATGGCTGGAATCCCAAGCCCACCTGAAAAGGGTTGTGGCCAGTTGAGCTATGGAGAGCCCGATTGTAGCTATGCTAAACATAAGGGAGGCTCTCGTCCCATGTGTGTGGATTCTTTGAGTTTTACATGCATATAATGTGTACAATAATATTGTGACAACCTCTGTGTGGCCATCAGTTCGAGGATGGAAGGCTATGGACTTAGTGAGTTTGGTGTCTAGCATCGACCAAAGACTGGACCAAAATGTACTAAGGAACCTGCTGTCTTGATTTGAGATAATAGAATGTGGGGTCCCAAAGTGTACCCACACTCGTTCAAAGAAGATATTCTTCTTGTAGGACACCATAATGGCCATCTTCGAGAACCTGTCAATGACCACAAAAACACAGTCGTTTCCGTGCTTAGTGTAAGGAAGGCCTGACATGTAATCCATGGAGATGGATTCCCAAGGTCAACTAGGGGTAGGCAGGAGGGTATAGAGGCCTTGTTTCTTGATGGTTGGTTTGGCAATGGCACAGGCAGTGCATGATTTGATGTACTCCTCGACATCTTATCGAAGATTCGACCAATAGAAATACTTTTACAGTACTACAACCATTTTCTTGACCCCCAAATGCGCAACAGCTCGACTGTAGTGTGCTTCCCAAATCATCTTAGCACGCTCGTTTGAAGGAACACAAAGGTGACCTAGATGGCATAACAAGGCATCTTGGAGGTGAAAATGTGGAACATGCTGACCCTCCAAGAGTGTTTGGTATGTGTGGCCAAATTCTGGGTCGCTTTTGTAGAGAAGTGGTCAATCAGAAGTCTCGTTCCCACAATAGTTGAGCATGGTGGTTAATGCCATGATCAGTGATCGAGTGAGGCAATCTGCAAATTTATTGGTGCTGCCCTTCTTATACTTGATATTCAAATGGAATTGTTGCAGGTATGTGGACCACTTCTGATGGCGATCATTCTATAATTTCCCTTGGGTTTGTATGAACTGCAGGGGTTGGTGGTCTATGTGGATGACCATTTCCTTCCCCAAAATGTGATGCTTCCATTGTCGGTAGGCCTGCACAATGGAATACATCTCTTTGTCATAAGTGGGATACTTATGGACTATGTCTGAAAGTGTCTCACTGTGATATGTGACTGGATGCCCATGTTGAGTAAGGATTGCCCCAATAGCATAGTCAAAGGCGTCTGTCTCGACCTCAAATAGTTGTTGCAAGTCTGGTAATGTGAGCATTGGTGTCAAGAAGAGGTGATCTTTCAACTCTGTGAATGCCTTCTATTGAGATTCAGACCAAAAGAAATCTTCTTTCGCTCCTCCCTTGGTGACTTGACTCAAGGGCCAAGTGATATGAGAAAATCCCAACACGAACCTGCGATAGAAGTTGGCAAGACCTAGAAATATGCAGAGCTCTATCAGAGTGGTTGGATACGGCCAATCCCGGATGACTTAGATCTTGGATGGATCCACATGCACCCCCTGTTCATCAATAATGTATCCTAGATACTGAACCTGGGTCATCCAAAAGTGCATTTCTCCAAATTGGCACATAACTTGTGTTGCCGTAGTGTTTAGAGAACCTGTCGGATGTGGTGGAGGTGCTCTTCCCAACTCTGGCTGAAGATTAGGATGTCATCCAAGTATACCACTACAAATGAGTAGGTGAATGGCTGCAAGATGTCATCCATTAGCCTCATGAAGGTTGTAGGAGCATTCGTTAATCCAAAAGGCATAACTAACCATTCAAAAAGGCCCTCCTTGGCTTTGAAGGCAATCTTCAACACATCGGAGGGTTCGATTGGTACCTGGTGATATCTTGACTTCAAATCTATCTTAGTGAAATATTTTCCCCCCTTCAGTTAGTCCAGGAGGTCATCAATCCATGGGATCGGGTACCTATTATGGACAGTGATTTTGTTCAGCACCCGATAGTCAATACAGAGTCTCCAAGCCCCATCCTTCTTCTATACCAAGACAATCGGGCTCCCATAGGGCAATGAACTTAGATGGATGTGACCTTTCTGCAACATCTCCTGAATCTGCCTCTTGGTTTCATTGTTCTCCAGAACAGAGCACCGATAGATTGGTCCATTGGGAAGTGGCACAACTGGGGTCAGATCGATGGAGTGCTAGACCTAATAGTGCAGAGGAACCCTTGCGAGGGAGGTGAAGATGTCCTCGTACTCCTCCATGACCTTCTCCATCTGTAGTTCTCATGTGGAGGGGCCCTATTTGGAGGTCGTGGAAACCGTCTTCTTCTTTCCTTGAGGGCGTATCATCAAGGAAACAAATTTCTCAGTTTTAGAAATGATCTTACTACATTGTTTTGTAGTAACCAAAGAGATGGTGGTAGGTGGTGCTACCTTTGGTATCTTGTACAACTTATTTCCCAAGGTAACAATAACAACACGGGGCCTTGATTCATACACAACATGTCGCTTCCTCAAGTATGGTTGTCCTAATAATACAACACAAACTTCAAGGAGAGGAACATCACATAATACCTCATCCGTGAAGGGCTTGATGTTGTATGGAATGCAACACTTCTAGCTCATGTGAAGATCCCGTCCTTGGTGAAGCCACCCGATGGTGTATGGTTGTGAATGTGTTGTGGTCGGTAAGCCCATCCACTTCACGACCTATGCAGAAATGAGGTTCTTTTGGCTCCCAATTTTGATAGTGAACTGTAGCAAGGGGCCCTTTATCAACATCTGAGAGTGGAAGAGGTGCTCCTCCTCCTCTAGATCCTCTGGTTCCTCCTTCTATATCTTCGTGGTGGCAATGGTGGCATTGGGCTCCACATCGATAACTTGCTTCCCTTTCTCATTCCCCTTGTCAGGTCCTAACTTAGAGTCGGAACATGCATCTAATTCTAAAACCTTTAGCTCAACCACCAGTGATCGCTTGGCCCGACACTCACTTGTGTTGTGAGTGGATCTCTTATGGAACTCACATCACTTTCCTGTGTCCTTCTTTAGTTTCGTGACGTTGTTATTTTCTTACAACTTTGGTGGATTTTCTTCGACTTCCCTGCCTTGGCTTTATCATATGTTATGTGGTTTGGCGGCACCTTTCCCTTGCTTCGGATTCACAGATCCAAAGTCTCGCTTCTTCTCTTTAAAATATTTCTCGAGCTTTACGACATATCAGTATGTTGTGCCGAGTGAGGAGATGTTTAAGAATTCTATTTCTTCCTGGTTGTACTTGTGCATGCAGCCACGATATTTGAGTGCCAAATGCTACTCAGAATCCTTAATACCCAACTTTGTGTGAAGGGTATGGAAAATATTGGTAAACTCAAGCATGTCTTGGTCCCTTCCCTGCCGCAGTGTGGTCCAATTTATGTATTGATCCTCATAGCTTCCGAGAGGGTAGTACCACTCCTTGATGGCATCTCGGAATGAATTCCAAGTGGGTGCTGCTGGAAACAGTGAGCTTGTACTTTCATCCTTCTGCTCACAGTAGGTTTCCCACCAATCCTTGACGTGGGGGGCTGCTTTGAGAAGAGCGAAAGTAATCTTTTCCCAACTGGAAAAATCATAAGCAAAAAGATAACCCTCTAGTAGATTTAACCATTTATCGACCGAATCTACATCTATCTGACCCTCGAATATGGGGATTTCAAAATTAACTTGTACCAAGTTAAATGGTGTGGCATGTCCAGAGTAGCTGTTGGAAGCCAATGTGTTTCCCCTGGGTAACCGCTAAAGGATATGGGCAAAGTTGTCCATCACCGCGTTCCTTTGTCACTCGAGGGCTTCTTCGAGCAAGATTTTGATAGGATTTCCTACCCCCTCGTCTTTCTTTTCATCCGCCGTGGGAGGCTGTCGGAATTTGCGAGGCTGGTCTTGCAAAGGTTTGACCAGTTCAAGCCCTAACTCCTTATGTTGCGACCTCGTTGGAGACATACAAAGAAAAACAGAGAAAAAAAACAGACCGCTTTGATACCACTGATCCGGATTTAAACATGAATGCAATAAATTATAGAGATAACCATAAACATAGAGATGCAGTGGAAATAATACTTCATTTCATTAATGTGAAATACTGAAATATGCTTACAAACATAAATGGAAATAAACCAGCTAGGGTGATGGTAGCTTATCTCTGAGAAGAGATGTGGTAGCTACATGCCTCTAAACTACCTTACAATGAGGCTCAAGGGCCTTTTTATTATTGAACAATAAGAGAAAACCCTAAAAAACCAAAACCCTAACCCGAGGAGATGTAACAACAGGGGTTTACGGGCCCCATTGGGGTGAGTTGGACAGCCAACTTCCCGGGGTCGTGACTTGGTCATATTATCTTCGTTTGACGTGCATGATAACCCACTGGAAAGATATCTCTGAGAAATATGATGGAAAAGATGATTTTATACAAAAAATTGTTAGCGGTAGATTTCCAAAAAACGCCGTTTAAGGCCTCGAAACGGCTCCGAAAGTTTAGGACCCAAAAAACTGATAAAAATAGTAAGCTATACTACAATTAAGGAAACTAAAAAACTAAAAGAAGCAATAGTGGGGGTCCAAGTGGAATTGGGGGGCGACCACCAATATCCACCTGGATCATCGTGCTTACTGATGGCGAGCGATGGGGAGCAATAGATAAAAAAGAATCATTTTGATAATTTTTAGATTTTTTAAGTTTTATAAAAAAAACTGTGATTTTTTATGTATCTGAGACTAAACTATGGATCGATTTGACCAATGGGTTCCTCCTATATTCAACGTGTGAGAGAACCACAATAGGCACCAATAAGAGTAAAGGTTTCTATAGGGGGACAAGAGGTCTTACATGATCTCAATGTGGCTGAGACTCTTGTAGAGGTTGAGCAAAACATGGAGGGGTTAACCTTGGGTATAGTCGAGATTATGATCGACCAAATTCGTATGAGAGTGTAGTGTCATACTATTAGCATCCCTATTCATATTAGCTAACTAATTCATAAGATGGTTCATGTAGTGGCTTGCTATCATGAGCACCATGATTATTCTACTAGGAGGCTTATATATATAGGCATATTTTCACTACATGTATAATTTTTTATATGACAGGTTGTGTGGAAATATGTGTCTCAGACACAATTTTTTGTATATATATATATATATAGAGAGAGAGAGAGAGAGAGAGAGAGAGAGAGAGAGATATCTTTAGTGTTCCTTATGGTTCTATTATCTCTTTTTCAATGTATGTGATGTGTATTGAATTACATGTGTCGCAAATGTCTATTGAAAACACAATTTTCTAATGCATCTTTCAATGTTTTTAGATTTCTAGAAATGAGTTGATATTGGATAAATCAAAATATATTTCCAGAAGGCGAGCTGTTAAGAACATATGAAGCATAGTTGTACTCATAACTGAATAAACATTAGTCAATTGTAGTACTACAAGTTGTGTGTCAAGTCTGATAACTATACAGTGGATACTATGTGAAATAGCATTAGATGAAAATTCGATCATTGCACTATACTCAATGATATTATTTGTAGAGTGAATGATACAAATCCCTTGTAAGCTCACTAACTCACAGTTCATAGCACATATAGCCCATATTACATAAGAAGGGTTCTGAGTACTACGACTAGTGCCATCAACATAGCCAACATATGTTTGAAGAGATGCCAACATCTGTAAACCAAATGTAAATAGGATTAATATAACTGTAAGAAAATCTGAAGGGAATCACACTGCAAACACACTCAACACACATATACACAACATGTACACAGAGAACTATGCAGAATCACTCATGCATATTATCTTTTAAGGTGCAACCCATTTCTAGTCTATGCTAATGGAACCCCACCAAAATCAACAAGCTCGTAGGCCCCTTTAGCAAGAACACACTTCACAGTATATGGGTCTAGCCACATTGTCTCGAACTTCCCTGATCCCAACTTTTCAGACTTGATCATATTGCAAGACAATATCACCTTCTGAGAAGATACGAGGCTTGAAACTCTTGTCACATTGTGTCTTAATGTGTTTCTTATGAGCTTCATTGGCCATTACGACATCTCATCGAGTTTCATCTAAGCATGTTAGTTGTAAGATATACTCTTCTTTTGTAGAAGTGGCAAGGAGGAGCTTGACAAAAAGTCTCAAAGACAAAATTTCGTACTAAATAGGAAGGATTGCTTCCAGGCTGTATACCAATTGAAATGATGTAAACCCGATAGCAGCCCAAATGAAAATTTGATATGCCCACAAGGCTGCATAAAGGATAAGATTCTAGTCTGATTTATGGACCCCTATCATACGTTGAAGAATTATTTTCAAAACTTTATTGATGGCCTCAACTTGCCCATTCACCTTAGGGTAGTAGGGAGTTGAACTATCATGGGAGAGACCCAACTTAGCAGTTAGTTCATACATTATGTGGTTACGAAAATGTTTCCCATAGTTTGTAACTATATATTATGGTACACCAAATCTTATAATGACATGATTGAAGAAAAATAGAGCAGTTGTTTCATCATTTTTATTGTATGTAGGCATCACCTCAGACCACTTAGTAAAATAGTCAACCACTACAATTCTATAGCCATGCCCCGCGACCAAGTGAGGGTTACATGTCATGAAATCAATGCCTCATTTAGGAAATGGTCCAACAATGATAACAAGATGTAAAGGATTACTTGGAGCATGGGTTTTAAGATCATATATCTGGTAGGCATGACACTTTTGAACCACGAAAATGCATTCTCGAAACATAGTAGGTAAAAAGTAGCCATAAAGTAAAATATTCTGTGTGGTGGCATGACCAGACATATGACCTCACATGCCCCATAATGGAATTCATTAAATACTTTCTCAGCCTCCTTATGTGTGAGGAACCTTCAAAAAATTGTATCGATACCATGATGATAGAGGGTGTCACTGATTATAATACAAGTTTTAGCTTGATATTGGATACTTCGCCAGTCAGAACGAGAGGTATAAGACCAGAAAGTATGGGTTTGGAGATATATGATAATGTATCCATACCACATGTCAAATGACATAATCAAGAGCAATGAATCATATGTAATAGAATAAATACACGTTGTTTCAGTTTCAGCAATGGAAAGGTCGCAAATTAGTTCAGTAAAAACTAAGGATTTCTTCGACTTGGATTTGATGAACTCCAAATCGAACTCCTGGAGGATGAAAATACACTTGGATTACTTGCCCCTTGTGGTGCAAGTAAATTCTCAGTACGGACACAAAAAATTACTCTAGCCCGAGAGAGTGGGTCTAGCCACAAACAAACAATCTATGGAAAATATCCTTAAGCTAGAATCAAATAAGAGGGCCTACCTCTTAGAATGCTATTCCACTTGGTGATGATCATGCTTCCTTACTCCAACTATCTTTCGTTTCCTTCCTTCGAATACCTGAAACAAGCAAACAAACAACAACAACAAACATGATAACATACAATATTGTATTCAACCTACTTAATAGGTCAAGGAACATTAAGCCATAAAGATGTAAGATAACACTTCACGTAGGAAATCAATCAATAGTTGTATTCATATAAATTCAAAACGAGTGAGTGACCCAATCATGAATTTTTACATGAAGTCGCTTGTATTGACATTAAGAAGTCAATTCTGATCTTAATTTTCCAAATTTTAATTCCAGTCTTCGTCGAAGCGAGAGTACTAAACAACGCACTCTTCACAACGCGGCCACCCGCCTGTATATATTGACATTAAAATTGGTAGAAATTGTCTAAAATGGAGACAAAGCGGATCATTACCCACCAGCGCTCCTCTACCGCATCTGACCATGTCAAAATTTTCGATATTTTTTTGTTTTCACTGCCTTTGCAACATCCTCATTTTCCCTTGGGGAGAAAAGATCAAAGCTTCAGTTTCGATGACAAAATTTCAAATGCCCCATTAATATAGAAAATGATTTGAGGACATTGAATCAACTGACTTACCCGCCCACCACTAAAATTCCCTACGAGTGTAGTAGAAGTTTCTTGGGAAACCTATAATAATACATAGTTGTCTCCATCAATCAATCTAGCACCACACTTTTTAGATAAGTTTCTTGGGAAACCTATAATAATACATAACTGTCTCCATCAACAAATCTAGAAACACACTTTTTAGATTCCTTTCAGCAACTGCATGGTATGTTTATCTCGATTGCAAGTTATTTGAAAGGCATTATTTGAATGTTTCTTTAATTGACGAGATAATTTCAATTTCCAAAAAATTCTACTAGATTTTATCAAAATTTCCATTATTTTCTAAACCAAATTATAATCTAGTTAAACTTCTCTTATTAAAAACTCTTATTAAAAACCCTTACATGGCTAGCTCAGGCCCACCTCTCCATCCTTGTTCACGTGGATATTGGAAAAATGATTTGAAGACATGAACCTATTCTGGTGGATCTTGGGAAAATGATTTGAGAACACAAAATTCCCCAAATCAATTAATTTACCTACGCAACACTAAACTTCCCTGGGAGTGTAGAAGTTTCTTGGCAAAGCTATAATAATAATACATAACCTTCCCATCAACAAATCTAGCACCACACTTTTTAGATTTGTCTCAGCAAGGGAATGGTAGTTTTATGGTCATCTAGAAGTATAAGATAGACTAACGATTTGGCGTTTCTCCAGCATTCTCTCCTCAGGTCCTGAAATGGATCCGGTAGCTCCTCAACCTACATATGCCAGTCAATGCCATTTCTGTTATTCGTTTGTTGCCTTTGTAGGGATGCTTGGTTGGAAGTTCATCACTATATCTGAATGTTTCTTTTAAAAAATAATTTTTCATGCTATAATGATAGATCGGGAATTGTGGGATCCACATTCTTCGGAACTCAATCTCAATCTGGGACTGTAGGACGAGCGGCTGGAATAGGATATCATTTCTAATTTCATGTGATTATTTATTTGAATAATTGTTATTATTTGAGTTTATATACCATTAAGTTATTCTATTATGAGTAAAAAATATTTTTAATATATCTAATTTAATTTAAGTAAATAATATAATTTTTTAATTAAGCTATATTTTTTTTTAAATTTAATTCTTGAACATGTAGATTTCTAAATAGTAAAAATATGTAAAGTCAACAAAACCATATACAAAGTTAGTATTTACAATTAGTAAATACAAATAGTCAATCAACAAAAAGTATTGGTCTAAATAGGGTTTATGTTCAGGCTTTGTTTATTTCAAAAGTTTTATGTCTGGATTAAGTGTACATTGAAATCCAAATTCCATAAGGATTAGAAATCTATTCAAAATACAAAATTTAATCAAAACAAAACGATTTTTATTGCATCGAAAATTGAGTCTACTAATTTTTCATTTTCAAAATAAGTTTTTTAAATAGTTGAAATTAGAGAAAGAAAACATATTTAAGTAAAAATTATTATAAAATTGATTTAAAAAACTATTTATATTGATTGATTCTTAAAAATAATTAACTTATTACAAATTTTGAATTAATATCTATTTCATGATTTTATTTTTTTAATGTAAATAAACGGGCCTAGATCTATCTAAACCCCAGATCTAACAAGCGTCAAGAGGGATAAAATCTCTCGAGGTGAAAACCTCTTTTTTGAGTGCAAAACTTGAGAAAAGGTTTGCACCTCAAGAGATTTGATCCCGCTCAATGCCTGATAGATTTGGGGTTAATATGGATCTAAGTTGATTTGAGTCATGTGTGGTGATACAAAATTTGTTGAACATTTAATTATTTTGATCATTTTAAATACACTAAATATGTCTAATATCAATTTGGTCAATTTAATTTTAACTTTTCTTAACTACCTCAGTTTCTTGAGATGAGAGAAAATGTTAGTAACTTGAATGATGAAAAATGATGAAATACAATTTTTGAGTTCAAAGTGATAATCTAACAATGTTGAATGATAGAAAATGTGAATAATAATAGTATAGTCAATTACAAACAATCTTCATTGTGATCAATTTGAAACTATTTTCTTATACTATTCTTATTATCACACCTATTAGTTTTTCCATTTTCTCATATCGACCATATGGAAAGGGTAGTTGAAATTATAGACCATTCAAATATTTAACTCGAGCTACTATAGTAAACGTCATATATTGTCTATGTTTCTCTCCAAAATTAATAATGGTTTTCTCCAAAGTCAATCATTGTGACATATGAAGTGTTAACCCCCAAATAAAAGAGGGCTATAATAAGAATGTAGCCAATTACGAATACTTTACAGTTTCAGGAAGCAAATATTTTGGGTAACTGAACGTTTTATTTAGGATGAAAATTAAATTATTATATTTATGGTTGAATTATTGTAACACAAAAGTCAATGCATGTTATGAAGAATTTTTATATTCTTACACTGAGAGAGAGAGTGTGTATGTTTTGGTGGTGAGAAGGAGAGACAAGGGGAGATAGAGATATAGATAGAGGGGTGGGTGAGCCAGGGAAGAAGAGAGAGGAAAAGACAGGGAGGGAGGAAGAGATGTAGATATATATGGAGAGAGAAGTGTTAGAGAGGGAGAGAAGGGGAAGAGAGAGAGACAAACGGGAAAAGGGAGGGAGAAATAGAGGGATAGATAGATATGGAGACAGAGTGTGTATGTTTGGGGGTGAGGTAGAGATATTAAGAAGGAGAGACAATGGGAGATGGAGATATAGATGGAGGGGCAGAGGTGCTTACACTGAAATCAATGCACACAATTAATCTAATTACTTTGAAATTAATGTACATCATACATCTAGTTGCATCAAATAAAAAATCAACATTTACACTAAAATTAATGCATCTAGTGCAAATAATCAAATAGGATTAGAAATAAACATCTACACTAAAATCAATGCATCTAGTGCAGATAATCTAATAGGATTAGAAATCAATATCTACATTGAATACAATGCATCTAGTGCAAGCAATCAGATAGGAGTATCAATCAACATCTACACTAAAAACAACGCATCTAGTGTAAGGTATTAAATAGGATTAGAAGTCAACATCTACACTGAAATCAATGCATCTAGTGCAAGCGATCAAATAAGATTTGAATTCAATATCTATACTTAAACCAATCCAGTGCAAGCAATCAAATATGAGTAGAATTCAACATATACACTAAAATCAATGTCTTTAGTGTAAGGTATTAGATAGGATTAGAAATCGACATCTACACAAAAATATATGCATCTAGTGCAAGCGAACAAATATGATTAGAAATCAATATCTACTCTGAAGCCAATCCATCCAGTGTAAGCAATCAAATAGAAGTACAAATCAACATCTACACTAAAATCAATGCATCTAGTGTAAGGTATTAAATTATATTATAAAATGACATCTACACTGAAATCAATGCATCTAGTACAATCGATCAAATAGTGATCTAATTGGCTCCAAATACGCTGAAAATTCAATAGTGTTTATGGAAAATATCAAAAATAAAATTCCTCATATTGAAGTAAAACCTGGACCAGATCGTAGTTCTCATCACCCTGATTCCAATGGTATAAAATACACTCAAATCCGAGTCCATATGCTCAAGATATTCGTTGTCAAAGTTCACGTCAAACTAAGCCAAGTGGCAGTCTTAACGAGGAAACAAATTGGTGAAATACCGAGCACAGAATCCAGCCATTGGAAAGGGAGAAATTGTTGAATTGTTAATTTTCTCGGTGACCCTTATTTTCTAGTGGCTTAAAAATAACTTATTGTTTTATCAATATATATATATATATAAAATTAGGGTGGTGAGCTGCAACCCCCGCCACATCCCATGGTCAACAACACACATATATGTAAATTGTTAAAACGTCAGTGGAACCATATGACATACTATATATATATGTGTGTGTTCTAGCGGCTATCAAACCTGGTCAGTTGTCTCTAGTCTGCCAATAGAACAAACTCTAAACACAACCATTCAAATATAACGTGGTTCTAATGAATATTCAAATAGCATCACGGTTAATAACTCTGCTAACAATCAAAGACCATTAGCGGAGCACTAACCACCAACCAAACAAATGGTTAAAAATATACAATTTGCATACCATTTGGGGGGTCAATGGGTTTGGAACCCCTGACCACCCCACACCAAACATAACGCCTTTGCCAACAAGCCAAACGACCAACTATTGAATTTTTTGCCCACCTCAATTTATATAAACCCATTTCAGTTTCTCAATGGGGGAGTAGCGAAGGGTGGACCTGTGGAACCACGAGCGAACTAGATGTCGCGGAACCATGAGCAAAGGAATATGCGAAGATGCTAAAAAGATTCCTTTAGAGGTCTAGAGGTGCTTGTGTTAGAAATTAACAAGTTCATAGTCATTTTTGAATGTTTTCTCTCCAATATTCCAACCATGTAGTCTGTTTGCCCATCTGAGTAATAGAAATCTAGGCGTCAAACAACAAAGAATCTTGGTAGAATCTTAAGGAATCTAAAATATTCCCTTAGAGGTTGATTTTTGACTGAGATAGAATGATGCTGACTTTATAGCCATTTTCGCAGAATTTCACAGAGAGTGCAATGGGGTGTTGAGAATATTCATCCGAGCAACATATTTTTTAGCCATCTTCAGGAAGGAATATTTAGGGGAATCTTCAAGATTCCTGAGGGTTAGGAATTTGACGGAGTCAGAAAAGGGAAAATTTTATAGTCATTTGACACAATTTCACACCACGAATTCAACAATGATGTCCATTTCAACAACTAAGCTTTTCCTTTTTCGGTCATCCTTGAAAGTGGAGGTATATGATGCAATTATGTCATGTTTTTATTTTATTTTGTTGAGATGATGTCTTTATTGTTGAGATCCCTGATTATCATTACGTTGAGGGATACTTATATACCACATCATGTGAGATTTGATTAGATTTTTATGCTGAAGGAATGCCCGTCTGAGTGAGAGTTCCTATAGGAGGATGTCTCATGGAGAGACATGCCGCTCCTGTTGAGGGAGTTGCCCATATGAGTGAGAGTTCCTGAGAACATCTCGTGGAGAGACATGCCACTCTAGTTGAGGGTATTCATCCTGTAACGACAAAGAATATACCATGTAGATCATCATCATTTTTATCATTCAATGAAGTAGCCTCCCCACTCTTGACACGAGGGCTTGGAGACGTAACCCGCATTGGGAAAAAATTGTTATCAATATGTTTGTGTCCTTTGATTCAATGGTCATCTTTATGTTTTCATATTCTTTACAATATGCATATGTGGATTTTCATAATCTTTCATATGAAATTTTATTAGCGACACAAATGTAAAATATCTTGGTTAATTCTGGTCCCCGAAGAGATCTAGATCAAGTTTGGTATAAGAGTGGTCTTCTCACTTATGTGAATTGCAAGTGTGAATGATTGAATATGAAGCAAGAAGGGAAATAGAGAATAATAGAGATATATATGAGGACCTCCTCAAGATGGAATGCATGGTGGACTTAATGTATGCAGATTATGAGGAGAATATGGAGAGGGAGGAACAAGAGAAAGAAATAGCAAAGGATGATGCTCCATCTACCCCCTCGAGTGCACATTCATCTTCATCATCGTCTTCTCATCATTCATATGAGGAGATCAAACAAATCCTTCAAGTAGAAAATATTGAATTGAGGATACTTCTATGAGAAGAGAAAGAGGAGAAGTAGAGATTGCAGCTTTAACTATGAGCCACGGAAGAGGCCTTGGAAAAATTGAAGTGCAACGGTGGCTTAGCAAAGCCATCATTGCCAGTTTCTGAATCGACAACTAAGGTAAACAATGTTGATCATTATTTAGTTTCTTTTTCACATGAAACTATTTTTTTTGGAAACATGGAAGTACCCATTTCAGAGCCTGGCATGAGACTCCTTACCAAGACGGGTTGTATAGAAGGAGGACTTGGTGTTAATGGCCAAGGAATGACTCATCCATTGGAAGCTGTATAAAGAAATTATTTTGCAGGTTTGGGATACATTGAAGTAAAAATCTCAAAGGTGTCAGAAGCTTCCAAGAAATTGTTGAAACTGTCAAGGAAAGATAATGATGAGAACATATCACCATCCTCCCATGACAGTGCACATCAGAAAGGGAGAGTTAAGATAAGATCCCAATCCAGAATCACACATTACAAGCATGTTAATGATGAACATAAATCATGGCATAGAAAACCATGTAGTTTTTTGGTTTACATAACCATGTGGTTGTTGAGTGATGGAAGAGAATGGAAGCAAGAAAAAGGATGAGACATGAAATTCCTTCTCCACATCATGGAAGGAAGTAGGTTAAGCAGTTCTGGAGGAAGAAGACTTTCCGTAGTCATTGCAATAGAGGTGGTCATGAAAGAGCCATGTGTTGGAGGCTTTAGAGCAACATCTCAAGGACAAAGAATCTGTGCAGGAACCAATTGGAAGAGTTGTTTGACAAGCAAATCCGCCACAAGGAGATGATGACTCATTCACTTTCATGAGGGAGAGATGGTTTTTCTAGATATGGTAGCTTGTCATTGACAAATTTTGTAAATCATTTGTTACAATTTAAATTTAAAAAGTGATGATGTGTTTTTCATTGCTTATTAAAGAAACGATGATGTTTTGGCCTTGTATTGATAGTTGGGGTATTGGTTTCTATTCTGAACTAAACTTGCCAAAGAGTGTGTGTTATAAACTCTTAGAAAGTATGGGGATGCTTGGGTCATGTTTGGTCATGTAATAGAGAATGTAATGTTTAAATATTGTGATATAGGATTGCATAGGATGAAAGTGTCGGTTCATCACTTATGGCTCCAGAGGACAAGGGTGAAGGAGAAGGAAGTGCGACCTATCATGACACTTTGGTGCAGACAATGTAACACAGAAGTTACATATTATGTTCATGCTTTTGGAGGACCAAAATCGCCTAAATGGGGAGGAATGATTCGGGTGGCTCCAAACATGCTCAAAATTCAACAATGGCGATGGAAAATCTCAAATATGAAAGTCCTTAGATTGAAGTGAAACTAGGAATAGATTGTATTGATCATCTCCTTGATTCGAATGGTCCAAACTATACTCAAATCCAAGTTCGTATGCTCAAGATATTCATGGTCAAAGTTCAAGTCAAACTTGGCCAAGTGGCAGTCTTAATGAGGCAACAAATTGTCAGAATCCTGGTGCATAGGATCTAGCCACCAAAAAGGGAGAAATCGTTGAATTGTTAATTTTCTCATTGACCCTTATTTTCTGGCAGATTAAAAATGACATATTGTTTTATTAAAAATATAAAAAATAATTATAATTAGGGTGGTGGGTTTCCAACCCCACCGCATTGTATTATATAAAATATAAAAAACCAAAAATCAAGGTGGCGGCTCGCCATCCCCACCACACCCCACGATCAACAACACACATATACGTAAATAATTAAACCGTCGGTGGAACCATAGGGCATACTATATATATACGTGTTCTGACAGGTGAGCCCACCTGACTTAATAGTTGATAGGTCCGCGGATAGAACAAACTCGAACCACAACCATTCAAAATATAACACAGTTCCAATGTATATTCAAACAACACCACGATTAATAACTCTGCCAACAGTTAAAGACTGCCAACGGGGAACTAATTTCTACCCAAACAACTGGTTAAAAAAATAAAATGTGCATACCATTTGGGGGTTTGGTGGGCTTGGAACCCCCGACCACCCCATGCCAAACATAGATTCTTCGCCAATAGGCCAAATGGCCCACAGTGAATTGTCTACTCGCCTTAATTTATATAAACACATTTCAGTTGCTTAATGAGGGACTAGCGGAGGGTGGACCTATGGAACCACGAGTGAACTAGATGTAGCGGAACCATTATCAAGGGAATATGCCATGTTGCTAAAAATATTCCCTTAGAGGGTCAGAGTTGCAAGTGTAAGAAATTGATAAGTTCATGGTCATTTTTGCATGTTCTCTCACTCAGAGTCCAAGCGTGCAATATGTTTCGTCTTCTGAGCAACAAAAATTTAGGTGTCCAACAACAAGGAATCTTGGAAGAATTTTTAAGAATCTAAAAGATTCCCTTAGAGGTTGTTTTTTACCGAGATAGAATGATGCTGACTTTATAGCCATTTTCACATAATTTTGCAGGGAGCGCAGTGGTGTGCTTAGAATCTTCATCCGAGTAGCTGATTTTTTGGCCATATTCAAGTAAGAATCTTTGGGGAAATCTTCAATATTCCCGAGGTTCCATAATTTGACGGTGTCAAAAAGGGGCAAATTTTATATTTGTTTGACACAATTTCACACCACGAATTCAACAGTGATGTTCGCTTCAACAACTGAGCTTTGAATTTTCTAGACATCCTAGGTGAACTCCATTATCAATGTGTTTCATTCCTTTGATTTGATGAGAATCATTATGTTTTCATCTTCTTTATAGTATGCACATGTGGCTTTCCATACTCTTTCATATGAAATTTTGCTAACATCACTGAAGTAAAATATCTTCATTAATTCCAGTAGTTGAAGAGATCTAGATCAAATAGGATTAGAAATCAACAACTACACTGAAATAAATACATTTATTTTAGTGAAAAACCAAAACATTCATGAATTTGTAAATCTATCTTCTATGTTGATATTTGTCTTTGTCTATCTCTTTCTTCTTCCATATCTCTCCACCTTCCATTTTGTGTCTATATTCTTCCCTCTTTCCTTTTCTCTTTCCACCTCCCTCTTTCCCCCATCTCTCTCTCTCCACTTCTCCCTCCCTTTCTCCATCTTCATCTTCTTCCCTCTCTCCCCCTGCCATATATATCTATACCTCCCTCCATCTCTCCTTGTTTGTCTCTCTATCTCATCCCCATAACACATGTCACACACTCTCTCTCCCTTTCCATATATATATCTCTCTCTCTCTCTCTCTCTCTCTCTCTCTCTCTCTCTCTCTCTCTCTTTATCTCTCTCTTCTTCTCTCTTGCCCCCTCCATATATATGTTTGATTCCCTCTATCTCTCCTTATTTATCTCTCTATATCATCTTGCAAACATACTCTCTCTCTCTCTCTCTCTCTCTCTCTCTCTCTCTCTCTCCATATCTATCTCTCTTCCTCTCTCCCTCTCTTTTCCTCTCTCTTATACCCTATCTCCCTTGTCCATCTATATCTCTATCTCCCCTTGTCTCTCCTTCTCACCCCCAAAACATATACACTCTCTCCATATCTATCCACCTCTCTCTCCCTCCATATTCCTCTCCCTCTATCTCTTCCCCTTATCTCTCCCTCTCTCTCTCTTCTCCTTATTTCCCTCTCTCTCTCCCCCCTCTTGGTATACTCTCTCCTTCAACATCTCTCCATCTCTCCCTTTTCATTCCCTCTCCCTCTCCACCTTTCTCTCCCTATGTCTTTCCTCCCCTTCAAACTCCATATTTCTCCCCCTCTATCTCTCCTCTATCTCAAGTCCTCTCTCTCTTTCTTCCTCTATCTCTCTCTTTTTCTCCCACCTCCCTCTATCTCTCCCCCACATCATACACTCTCTGTCTCTAATGGATGAGTACCTTGCTACGGGAGAAAAGATCTCCTCATATTCAATCCCTTCAACTTGAGAGTACCCCTTGGCCACAAATCTGGCCTTTTACTTTTATCTGCTTCCATCTGCTACCTGCTTTACTTTGAAGATCCATCATGAACCCCAACGACTGATGTATCTGCAGGTATTGGGATCAATTCCCAAACATTATTCTTTATAATGGATTCATATTCCTCCACCATTGTATTAACCCATATAGGTTTCTCTACTTCTTCCTTGAAAGAGGATGGCTCAGTCTCTACAAGCTCATTCATTAGAGCCATGTAGCCAATGTACTGAATTGTTGACCTTCTCTGCCAACACAAATTTCAAGGACCACCCACATTCTCCCTCACATCTTGCACACGTATCTCAGCTTCCATGATGCTTTTTCTTCCATATCTGGATAATTATGGTTGAGTGGATGTCTCCACTCTCTGCTCCTTAATTTTTCGCTACTCCACAAATTCTTGAGGCTCCTCCTTTGGAGCTAACAACCCCTCTTCTATTGGGATCGAAAGCTCCCTTTCAAGAGAACATCACAACACTTTATCCTCATCAAATTTTACATCCCTTTGAACAAATTTCATTGTGAGGGATGGAAAGTACACACGGTAGTTGTGGGGAGTTTCTGTGTAACCCACAAATACCTCGGATTCTGATTTTGGCTCTAGCTTCTTCCTTAAATGTTTAGAGACATGGCAGTAAATAGAGGGCCCAAAAATCCCGAAGTGTAACACATCTAGCATCCTCCCTGAGAAAACCTCCTCTGGTGTAATCATGCCCAGAATTCAATGAGGACTATGGTTTTGAAAACAGACTGTTTTGTTGCATGCCTCAACCCACAAATGTAGAGGTACTCCTTTTCATGCAACGACTCCCTCATTACTCCCAAAATGTTATGGTTCTTCATCTTAGCCACCCAATTTTTTTCTAGGTTGTGGGGTGTTGTCAACTCTCATCAAATGCCTTCGTTTGCAAATAATTTTTTAATTAATTCGACACATACTCACCTCCATTATCGCTCTTGAGATCATTCACCTTCTTGTCAATTTCTTTCTCAACTGTTTCCTTGAATTTTATGAACTTGTAGAGTGTCTCATATTTCTTCCACATGAAGAAGATCCAACACTTCCATGAAAATTCATCAATAAAAATGACAAAATATTTGTGCTTGACAGTGGAGGTTGTTGAGAAAGGTCTGTAGACATCAAAGTAGATCCTTTCTAGGACTACATGTGCTTTATTGTCTCGATCATGGAATGTGGATTTTGTATACTTCCTCAAAGTATATCCTTTGCACACATATTGTTTCTCAAGTGCTCCTTTGGGGAGGTCTATGGTTATCTATTGCAAAATATTCAAGGCCCTATGATGCAAATGGCCAAGTCTTTTATGCCAAAGTTTACCAAAATCACGTATCTACACCTTCTCTGCCTTAGTGCTTAATCTGGAATAATCCTCCACATATAAATTATATAGGTGCCTCACATGAACTATGATATCCTTCACCTTTCCCATCACTATGTGTCTCGAGAATTCCTTTTGCTTTGCTGAAGATCACATCATAACCACGGTCTTCCAAAATTGTAACAAAGATGATATTTTTCTTTACGCCCAGAACAAACATGACATCATTGAAGCTAAGGGGGAGCCTGAATCCCTCTACAAGGTGACTGTACCAATCTCGGTCATGCCATAACTTCCTTCATCCCCCATCTCGATGTGCATCTTCAAGTGTTTTTCCTCCAGGTTACTAAAAAAGACTCTATAATTCCCACCTCCCACATTTACCCAAGCTAATTGGTCCACTGGGGTAAATATGTGATGACGAGTTTCTATGATATGCTTCAACTCCCCAAGTATAGTTAACTCGAATCGACAACCAAAACCAAAGTGACCTTCCTCGGGAGCTACAAGAACCCCAGGGGCTAACCAACTACTACAGGTGCTCAACACCTTAGTTAACCTACTTTTTTACTAGAATAGACCCCCAATCACTCCCATGACAAGTGCTCCATGTGATTATAACCCTCCAATCACTCCCATAAAAAGGGAATCCATGTGACTGCAATCCTTTTCAGGAAGTTTTGTGCTAGTTACCCCGAATTCTGAGCCACCTTTTCAAGGCTAAGACTCATGCCTTTGCCCAGAACTTGATGAAAATCTTGGAAATGATCAATAAAAAGAATAAAAGGACTCTAATGAAAAACTTGGACAAGGACCTGACCTGACTCATCCTAACCATGACAAGCATTCTATCAAACACATCATGAACATGTAATGTATAGGTCATAAATACACATCTTAACGTAGGAACTTCATACTTATTTGAGATTCATTAAGAAGGTTTGATGCCCTCTCATAATAGCTACAAAATCATCTATTGGGTATTACATTCATTAACCATTCATTTTCTAGCCAAAACATGATTAAAGCCATAACTCAAGTTTGTCATAAACCATGCTTATAACTAGCATATAACTAGAGAAATATCAATGATAGAACAACCATTTAAGCTACATAATAAAAAGTACATTTACGCATAAAATACAAGAGGAAAGATCTCTTATCAACATATGAAAAATCCAACCAAGTTAGGGACTCCCATGTACCACCTGACCATAGATTGGGCTGAACCAAATATCTCTTTCAGTCAATCACCCCTGTTCCATATTTGAAGCATTAATGTGGGATCTCATGGAATAAAACAAGAAAACCAAACCAAGGCTTCCAAAATCCAAATTGCCTTAACCCTCAACCATTGATTCCACCCCATGGTCGGACATCAGTAACCATCACCACATCAATCTCTATGGTTAGACATCACTAACCATGATCAGATTAGTCTCTACCAAAGTTTTTATGGCTCTAGAGTGCTTGTTCCAACTCGGTTTCCAGGACTAGTAACTCAAACCACAACTGTTGTTGGGCTCCAGAGCGTTTGTCCAATGAAGGCTTCTAGGACTAGTAACTCAACCCACCAAGTGCTCAAAATCATTTTTCCAACCAAGGCTTCCAGGACTAGTAACTCAACTCAAGCTATTATAGGGCTTCTAGATCATTTTTCCAACCAAGGCTCCAGGAATTAATAAGCCAACCCACAACCATATGTAACATGAACACCAATCATAAAACAAATCGAAAAACCCACAAAAACATGGCTATATTGGTAATGGAAAGGCTAGGAAAACCCACTGTCAATCTAGGAAATCCTCCATGCTTATGACAGATCATAACCAAATAACCACATGCATATGCCATGCATGCCAAAACTAGTAAGTAAATCATACATGCAACTCAGTACCTACAAGAAAAACCCATTGTAGCTACTGATCTCAAAGTCCTCATGCACTTTCCTATTTTTCCTTTGACTTCTTGTTCCAAATCCCAAGTAAGCCAAACCCCTTCAATAGTGCTCGAAGAAAAATCTAGTGTGCAAGAGTATGAGAGAGAGAGAAAAGAGTGAGAGTGCCAAAAACTAGAATGGCAAAAGCTTACACTGACAAAAGTTGTGAATTGATCCCATAAGCCTTTTTATCACTGAGGCCTATGTTTTCTTCATTTTCCATTATTTTCCTTCAATATCCTCCTCACATGCAACCTATGACCTTTCACCTTTCTTTTCTCTAATTTCCATTATTTCATAAATAAAATTCCAATTAATGCCACTTTGCCTTTCCAAATCCTTTGCCAATTTGTTTAGCCAATAATTATTCACAAATGATCACCATCACTATGTTTTTTCCCAACATTCATCTTAGAATACATGTCCCCATGAACTTGGTTATTATTTTTCCTTTATAAACTTTATTACATGAATTTTTAACTTGGGGTTGTTACAAACCCCTCCCCCTTAGGGGAATGTTGTCCTTGGTGTTGAATGATACCTACAACTAGCAAGACCAATTAAAGTAAACCATATTTCCCATGGAGATTTATAACTTATATCATCGTAGTATTTACAATGAAACACCTTCTAAAAATCAAACCAACATGATAACCATACCGCTTATTGGAGCTTTATAACACAACTTGTTGTGGTATTTACAATAAAAACCATACATAAATATGTACATATACAAAAATTTCTTTGCTTCAACTGATAAAAAATTAATGATACGTAGCCTGCATTTGATCGACCATCTCCTATGTAGCTTCATCAAGCCTAAAGTGCTTCCACTGCACTTTAACTTGCTTGATTGCTTGGTTTTATGGCATGAACATCTTTATTTTCAAAATGCACTGAGGTTCCATCTGGAATTCTTCTTATGGTTCCACCTACAATACAGACTAGTCATTCACATGATGAACATCCTTAAGATACTTCTTAAGTAATGACATATGGAAAAAATCATGGAATTTCATTGTCGGAGGAAGTGCAAATTGATAGGCCACTGGTCCAATCCTCTCAAGGATCTGAAAACGCACACAATACCAAGGTGCCAACTTCTCCCATGACCCGATCCTCTAGGATATCTTCTTGGGCTTAATGCACAAATACACATGTTACCCAACCTGAAACTCTTTAAATTCCCCGTGGTTATCTTCATAACTCTTTTTCTATCTCATGACACCTTTAAATTCTATTTGATAACCTTCATTTCCTACTCCATTTATGCCAAAATGTTTGGTATACTCAATACCATGTTCACTAGATCACTCCAAATGATAGGAGTATTAAAACTCCACCCATAGAGTGCCTAAAACAAACTCATCTTCAAATATTCCTGATAACCATTGTTGTACACAATCTCAACAAGTGGAAGATACTCTTCCCACTTTCCCTTTTGATGCATTGCATAAATTCTCAACATGTCCTAAAAATTCCCATCGACCCTCTCTATTGGTCCATTTGTATGTGGATGATAAGTTGTGCTGAAGGCCAACTTTGTACCCAATCCTACAAATAACTCTTTCCAAAGCCTAGAAGTGAACTTAACATCCTTGCCTGATACAATCTTCTATGGAACACCATGCAACCTCACTATATCTCTGATGAACATTGCTACATCATTAGCTGAATAAGTAGACTTCACTGGAATGAAGTCCACTACCTTTGTTAACTTCGTAACTACAACCATAATAGAATCATTCTGTCTAGTTGTCCTTGAAAACCCTATAATGAAATCGATGGAAGTGACCTCCCATTTCCACTATGAAATAAGATTCGGCAGTAGTAGACCACATGGATGCTTACACTCTTCTTTTACCTGTTGACAGTCAAAACATCTAGCCACAAACTCTACCACATCTTTCTTTAAATTCAACAAATGATAGAACTTATTCACAACTTTCAATGTCTTATGATATTTGGGGTGACCTAAATATGGCTTAACATGAAATTCCTTCAATATAAGCTTATTGAGCTCACTGTTTTCTAACACATATATCATGTTCCTAAATCTAGCTAAACCATCTGCACTGAGATCATAATCCACCTCATATTCACTGTACCCTATAGTAACATGTACATAAGCTCCCTATACTTCTCATTATGTTTTCCTACTTGCAAGATCTGATCATAGTTGTTATATGATTTACCTGTATCAATATGCTAAGATCATCTGCAACCCTTCCCGCTTTACCCTTAATATACCTAATTTTGAAGTCAAACTAATTGATCATAGCCAACCATCTAGCTTTCCTAACATTCAGATTCGATTGGTCAAATAAGTATCTCAATCCACTATGATCACTCATCCAGATGAACTACTTTCCAATAAGATAGTGTCTCCACATCTTCAAAGCATGGATGATCGCTACCAGCTCAAGAACATGTGTATCATAATTCTACTTATGCTCATTCAATTTCCTTGATTCATAGCACACTATGTATCCCTCGTTCATCAAGACTCCACAAAGTCTTCTCTTGCAAGCATCTATGCACACCAAGATCTCTTTGTCTAGATATTTGATTTTTAGAACTTGACGATTTGTCAATAACTGCTTCACTTTCTCGAAACTAGCTGCACAGTATTCTGTCCATTCAAATTTATTACCTTTCCTTTGTAATGATGTAATAGGATAAGAAATCTATGAGAATTAGAAGTTCGAGATGAAACTCATGCAGTAACCTTCTAACCCCATAAATGACCTTATGTCATCCACATTCCTAGGAGCTTCACATTCCATGATATCTTTTATCTTTTATGAGTCCACTCCTATGCCTTCCTTGGAGAAAACATGCCTCAAGTAATGTACCTTTGGCTGAAAGAAACTGCATTTACTAAGATTTTCATACAACTAATGCTCTCTTAAAAATATCAATACTGTTGCTTTGTGTTTGATGTTCTCTTCTTCATTCTTAGAATATAAAAATATATCATCAATGAATACAATAACAAACTTATCAAGTTGAGGATGCAATACACTATTCATCAAGCACATAAAAGTAGCTAGAGCATTAGTCAAACCAAATGGAACTACAACAAACTCGTAATACCCATACCTGGTCCAGAAATTAGTCTTGTAGATATCCTCTTCTTTTATTAATCATGGTATCCTAATCGCAGACCAATAATTGAGAACATTGTTGCTCCCTTCAATTGATCAAAAAATTCATCCATCTTCGGTAACAAATACCTGTTCTAGGTCATTACTTTGTTCAACTTCCTTTAATCAATGCAAAACCTGAGAGTACCATCCTTCTTCTTTAAAAACAACACTGGTGCACCCCAGGGTGACACACTTATCCTAATGTATCCATTGTCAAGCATTTCCTTCGATGACAACTTCAATTCCACTAACTATGGTGTGCTCATCCTATTTGGTGCCTTTGATACTGGTGTTCCCCTTGGTACCAACTCAATAGAAAAATCCACTTCCCTATGAGGCAATGACTCTGGAATACCAGAGGGAAATACATCCCAAGACTACTATAGAACTGGGTACCTCTTCAAAACTTCTACATCCTCAAAATCCTTACCCTTATCACTAGAGATATGCATTGTAAATAACACACACCCTTTCTTGTGACTGCACTTTACCTGCATAGTTTACACCATTCTAATTGGTGTTTCCTTTTTCTTACCCTGCAATATCCTTCGTTCTCCATTGTCATCCAGAAAATCAATATCCTTGTTATAACAATACACATTGGTCCTATGAAGATACAAGTAGTCCATACCCATCAACATATTGTATGAACCTAATCAAAGTACATTCAGATGTGCTAATGTAGGCATACCATTTAGGTCAAATGCATAAGCTCTTACCCAATGAAGAACTCTTTTCTTTATACCTATAGCTAATTTCACTAACCAAGATTTTTCATGTACTTATCTATTAAAACCACCCTTATGCACCAAGTCAAGATTAACATAACTATAATTAGATCCAAGGTCAATCAAAATAGAATCAACTTAATAACAAAGCTTACCGTCCATCTCGATAATATATTCCTGGTGATTTTCCTCCCTATTACCCAACACTGCATAAATCTATGGAATACTCTATCCAAAATCCCCCATTGTCTATGGTTCTTAAGCACTGTAAATCTTCGGTCTACCACCCTACTGTTGTGGACAATATCTCTAATGATGATCCTTGCCACAAGTCCAACACTATAAAGGATTTTTGTTGTCACCATCGTTCTGCTCCTTAGAATGAAATGCTTGTCCTCGGTCATATACATTGAACTTATTAGGTGGTGTTGCATTCTCTTTGTTACTTGTGTCCTCAGGTCTTGTTCACTTCTTATGGCACTTTCCTTTATCATTTGCATTACCTTTCCAATTTGGCTTAGTCTTAGACCTATTCTTCGATTGCTGATAATAGTGTTTATGTTATGCTCTTAACCTCCAAATGATACCCAAATACAGAATATGCGAAGAAAAGATACCCAGAACAAAGAATATGTGACGAAAAGATACCTAGAACACAGAATAGCAATGATTTTATTATTCAGAGAGTAATGTTCACTTGCCTCTTCGAGGGGGCAACCTCCAATAGAGCAGAGCTCGATTACAAAATAAGACACGATACTCCTCGCAGGGATTTTCTATTCCTTTATATATGACTCATATATGCAATACCACGGGCCAATACCGTGGTATTACTAATACCATCTATCTAATACTACGGCCCATTTGCAACTAACTGTGGTTCCATTATTAATTGCGGATTAACCACTTATAATTATTAATATGGGCTTTATTGACTCTTGACTATGACGTGGTCCCATTACATAGATAAGGGGGTTAGGGTGGGACCCTAACATGCCCTTCCCATTAAGACTAGCCTTGTCCTCAAGGCTGAAGTTGCGGAAACTGCTGTAGAATAGTGGATGGTTCCCAAGTTGCATCTTCCGGAGAGGTGTCTTTCCATTTGACTAAGACTTTCTTAATCATGCGGCCCCGCAGTTGCTTGACTCGTGTGTCTAGGACCTGTTCTAGTTGAAGCCAGATGGACCCTTCTTCGTCCAATTCCGGTAGACTGGTCTGAATTCTGCAATTGTTCCCAATCACTTTCTTGAGGCATGAGGCATGAAAAACTGGATGGATTTTTGCAGTAGGTGGCAAGGCCAACTTGTAGGCCACTTCTCCAATGCGCTGAAGTACTTGATATGGTCCGTAGAATTTGGGAGAGAGTTTCTGACACGCCTTGTCTTTGAGTGATGTTTGTTTATATGGTTGGAGCCGTAAAAAGACCTGATCCCCTTCTTGAAATTGGCGCTCTGAGCGATGCTGGTCTACCTGTTCCTTCATGTGGTTCTGAGCTTGATGAAGATTCTCTCGAAGATGGGCGAGCATGGTTGCGTGGTGTTGTAGCAGTTGATCCACTGCTTGTAATTTTGAGAATCCCTTGAGATACGAAGTAGGTGAAGGTGGGAATTGACCATATACTGCTTCATAGGGAGTCATTTTGGTGGTGGCATGATAGTTGGTGTTATACCACCATTCAGCCAGAGGTAGCCACTGTACCCAAAGGTGTTACTTTTCTGAAGTGAAACACCTAAGGTAGGTTTCTAGACATTTGTTGACGGCTTCGGTTTGACCATCTGTTTGCGGATGATATGAAGTACTAAGTTTGAGTTGAGTTCCTTGTATTCTGAAGAGCTCTTGCCAAAAATTACTGGTGAAGATTGGGTCGCGGTCGGACACAATAGAAGTGGGCATGCCATGCAATTTGAAGATCTGATCCATGAAAGTTTGGGCAACCAAGATTGGTGTAAATGGTTGGGGTAGGGCGTAGAAATGAGCATACTTCGACAATCGGTCCACAACCACCATGATGACTGACTTGTTCCCTGACTTTGGAAGACCTGTAATGAAATCCATAGAAACCTCCGTCCAAATTGATGCTGGAATGGGCAATGGTTGTAATGAGCCTGGTGTGTTGATGGTTTCCCCTTTGTGGCGTTGACAGACATCGCATTCTGCTACGAAGGTAAGGATGTCCTTTTTCATGCATGTCCAAAAAAATGATCTTCTGGTGCGCGCATACGTCTTCTGAAAGCCTGAATGTCCTGCAATGGGCGATGAGTGCAATTCTGCCAAAATGCTACTTTTGAGGGTGGATGTTGGTGAGATTACGACTCTGTCCTTGTAGCGAAGAATATCATTCTACCACGATTAGCCCTTACTGGAATTAGGATCCACCTGCAATTGATAAATAAGTTGGGAGAGCCCTGGATGTGAAGACCATTCCCTGCGAGCTACTTCAATCCAGTCTAGAATTGGGAGGGAAATTGCGAGAAGTGTACTTTCCTCCTCAAATTGGCGCGATAATGCATCTGCTACCCAGTTGTCTTTCCCTTTCTTGTAGATGATCTCATAATCATATCCCAGCATTTTGGCTAGCACTTTGTTTTGTTGTGGGGAAGATAGGCGCTGCTCCAGAAAATATTTAAGACTGTGATGATCTGTGCGGATTTGGAAACGTCGCCCCAACAAGTAAGGCCGCCAGGTCTCTACTGCATGTAAGATGGCCATCATTTCCTTCTCATAGGTGGATTGGCCCAGATTCTTCCCGCTTAATTGTTGGCTGGTGAATGCCAATGGTCGCCCTTCCTGCATTAAAACCACTCCAATACCTGTGCCCGATGCATCACATTCAATGACAAATGATTTGGTGAAGTCCGGTAGGGCTAAGATTGGGGTGGTACACATGGCGTTTTTGAGCGCGGTAAATGCCTGTTGTGCTTCCTCGGTCCAGAAGAAGGAATTTTTCTTGAGGAGTTGAGTGAGTGGTTTCGCTATGCGACCATAGTTGCGGACAAATTTTCGATAATAGCCTGTGAGACCCAAAAATCCTCTCAAGCTCTTCAAGTCTTCGGTTGAGGCCATTCTTGCATTGCCTAGATCTTTTTGAGGTCCACCTTGACACCTTTACGTCCCATAATGTGGCCCAAATACTCAACTTCTTTCATGCCAAACTCACACTTAGACATCTTGACAAATAATTTATGCTTGTGGAGAAGTTGCAATAGTAGATCTACATGCTGAATATGTGCCGCCCAGGTGCCACTATAGATGAGAATGTCATCGAAGAAGACCAGGACAAATTTTCTGAGATATGGTTTGAGGATGTGATTCATAAGACTCTGGAAAGTAGAAGGGTCATTGCAGATACCAAATGGCATGACCAGGAACTCATAATGGCCTTCATGAGTTCTGAAAGCCGTCTTAGGAATGTCGACTTCCTTCATGCGAATTTGGTGATAGCCGGAGCGAAGATCCAACTTGGTGAAGAATTGAGCCCCATTGAGTTCGTCCAGCAAATCGTCAACCACCGGAATGGGGAATTTATCTTTGACTGTTAACTTGTTGAGGGCCCTGAAGTCAGGGCACATCTTCCACTCCCCATCTTTCTTGAGGACCATGACCACTGGGGATGAATAAGGACTAATGCTGGGACGAATTACACCTGCTTCCAAAAGTTCCTTGATGATTTTTTCTATTTCGTTCTTTTGGGTGAACGGATATCTGTATGGGCGCACATTTAGGGGTTGGGCCCCGGGAACCAAGGTGATGATATGATCATGTTCCCCTCGCGATGGTGGAAGCCCATGAGGCTTGTCAAAGACTGGCAGATGGTTGTTTAAAATTTGTTGCATCTCAGGATGAAGTGGCGACTGCTTGGTTTCGACTCCCTGGATGGCATTAAATTGAGATACCACTCCATGATTACCCTTTTTTAACAATTTTTCCATCCTATGCGAGCTTATGATAGAGGGGGCTCCCGCCTGGAGTCCTTGGAGGGTATGTGTGTGGTTGTTCTGCTTAAAACTCATATACAACTCCTAGAAATCCATTGTGATTGGCCCAAGAGTGCGGAGCCAGTCAGCACCGAGGACAATGTCACAACCGCCCATGTTTATGGCAAACATGCGGGTTTTCAACTGATAATCCCCCATTTGAAGTTTGACATTTTCACAACGGCCTTCACATTTCATTGTGCCTCCATCTGCAATTTGAACTTGGAAGTTAGAAACTGCTCATACAAAGCAATGCACTGTTTCTGGGACTTTTTGATGGATGAAATTATGTGTACTTCCACTATCAACCAAAACTACTGCTGGGCGATGTTTAATAAGCCCTCTGATTTTGAGAATTTGAGGGGAAGAAATCCCTGCCAAGGCATGCAACGAAATAACTGGTTCGTCAGAGACATTGTCCTGTTGGTTGTCATCCTCTAGCGGTTCATGTTCCTCAAGTGGAGGATCTTCCTCTGTTGATTTGTAGTCAGTGGCATCTTTTTGAAAGAATTTGGGCTCCTTACATTTATGACCTGGGGAGTATTTTTCATCACAGTAGTAACATAGTCCTTGCTTCCTTCTTTCTACCATTTCCGCAGGGGACACCTTTTGGACCTTAAGTGTTTGAGTCGTGTGCTGAGCCTATGGGGGACGACCTTTAGTGGGGAAATTTGGGCGACTGTATTGGGTTGCTAATGCACGTTCCACCTTACGAGCTACCTGGCAAGCCTCCGTCCACGTGGGAGGGTGGTGAAGTAGAACTTGAGTTTTGATATCTTCTTTAAGACCGCTGATAAAACATTCCGTGTAGAACTCATCTGTGAGACCCCTAGTGCGGAAAGCTAAGCCTTCAAAAGCATTAATATATTCCTCCACTGTACCATTCTGTCGGAGCTTAGTGAGACGATCCAAATAAGAGTCTTCTTGTTCAAAGCGATCTCGAAGAGCTTTGGTAAATTGGGTCCAAGTCCTAAAATATCCATTGCAACACTGATGCCATTCCCACCATTGCCACCGTTCATTGTCGAAGTACATGCTCCCCAAGATAAGCTTGGTTGCATCATATAGGATATGATTCAATTTGAAATACTGCTCCATTTGTGCTAGCCATGCGGACATGTGAGAACCGTCAAATTTATGCATATCCAACTTGGAAGGTCGCTGACTGGGTGGTGGATGGGTGTGCCAGACGTGAGGAGAGTGGTTAGATTCATCGTAATTGCCTTCATGGAAATTATACCCCTCCTCGTGGGCTTGCTCCTTGTTGTTTGACATAAAATCCTCCTTTCCTTTTTGCCAAAAAATTCTGCAACTGGATACTTAGTCCGCTAAGCTCTCTTTTCATTCTCTCCAGATCTAGTCTGCGAAGCTGAGTTTGGATTTCGTTCACATTTTCTTCCAGTTTGTCCATCCCTTCATTGGCCATCGCTTGAGCTCTAGTTGCTACCATACACCAACCTAATGAAAAATTGGGACTGCCAAAAAAATTTCACAATTAATTGAATGGTACCACCATGCTCAGCTCGTCGTCCTGATTTTAATGGGCTAGATCACCAATAAGCGTCCTGGAAGATCTTTTTTTTTTTTTTCTTTTTTACTCCTAATGGAGTTTTACTCCTTCTTGATCAATACTGCAGTCGCCAAATCCTCAAAATGTCAATGCGGCCAAAAGTCCTGCGACAATTATACCCTGGTATAGGAACCATTCACAACGCCTCTGGTCTGGTGGATCTGAGAGATCTGAATGGCGGATCGGGTAGCGCTGGACGACCGAACTGACTCCTTCTATAGATCTGATGAATCTAATAGATCGGAACTGGCTGATTGGGACCGATGTCTGCTGCTGCTGCACTCCTTTGCTCAAGCGGATCTAGAAGAGATGATGATTAAAAAGGAAACTAGGGTCTTGAGGAGTGTTAGGTGCTACAGATCGCAATATACATAAGCGTCTGGCAGTAGTACTCGGCCTAATGTTTCAGGGCTCTAACTAAGGAGGGTCGACCGTACCCTTAGCCATACCACCCAACTACCCTATCGTATGGGCAAGTAATCTCTCCGAGTACTGTTCTCAGTGTACTGTAGCCGCAAGACGGTCGTTGGTTTATCTATGGCGAGGTTTTCAGGGAGCCTATGGGGCTTCCGATATACCTAGAGGGTACGTGGAAGACAGTCCGTGCGCTGTTCTGTCTAATGCGCTACTACTCGAAGGGGTACCCACAGGGGTTACAAGGGAGTCCAATAGACGTGACCACCTCTTGTATTTCCTGCGTGCATGCCTCCCCAAATCCGCAGATTTATCCGCTCAACGACAGATCCCGTGGTTTAAAGACACCGGAACACGTCTTGAGCCAAAAAAAAAATTGCTACTAAATGGAGATCCCACCGGCCCTGGAAAGAGCTCTGATACCACTTGTTATGTTTCTTAACCTGCAAAAGATACCCAAATACAGAATATGCGAAGAAAA
>APFE031599351.1:27267-88335 GCA_000404065.3 Pinus taeda | reverse complement strand
TTAAAACCGCCCCAATACCTGTCCTCGAAGCATCACATTCAATGACAAAAGATTTGGTGAAGTCAGGTAGTGCTAAAACTGGAGTGGAACACATGGCATTTTTTAGAGATGTAAAGGCCTGTTGTGCTTCCTCATTCCAGAAGAATGAATTTTTCTTTAGGATTTGGGTGAGGGGCTTCGCTATGCAACCATAGTTGAGGACAAATTTACGATAATAGCCTGTGAGACCCAAAAATCCTCTCAAGCTCTTCAAGGTCTTAGGTTGAGGCCATTCTTGCATTGCTTGGATCTTTTTGGGGTCCACCTTGACACTTTCACGCCCCACAATGTCCAAATACTCTACTTCTGCCATGCAAACGAACACTTGGACATCTTGACAAATAATTTATGCTTGCGAAGTAGTTGCAAGAGTAGATCTACATGCTGAAGATGTGCAGCCCAAGTGCAACTATAGATGAGGATGTCATCGAAGAAGACAAGGACAATTTTCCTGAGATATGGTTTGAGAATGTGGTTCATAAGGCTCTGAAAAGTAGAGGGGGCATTACAAAGACCAAATGGCATGACCAGGAATTCATAGTGGCCTTCATGAGTTCTGAAAGCAGTTTTGGGTATGTCGACTTCCTTCATGCGGATCTGGTGGTAACCTGAGCGAAGATCCAGCTTCATGAAAAATTGAGCCCCATTGAGTTCATCCAGCAAATCATCAACCACCGGGATGGGAAATTTATCTTTGACTGTCAACTTATTGAGGGCCCTGAAGTCAGGACACATCCGCCACTCCCCATCTTTCTTGAGCACCATGACCACTGGGGATGAATAAGGACTGATGGTGGGACGAATGACACCAGCTTCCAAAAGTTCCTTGATGATTTTTTCTATTTCATTCTTTTGGGTGAATGGATATCTGTATGGGCGCACATTTGGGGGTTGGGCCCCTGGAACCAAGGTGATGCTATGATCATGTTCCCCTCGTGAGGGTGGAAGCCCTTGAGGCTTGTCAAAGACCGACAGATGGTTATTTAAAATCTGCTGCATCTGAGGATGAATTGGTGGCGGCTTGGTGTCGACTACCTGGATGGCATTAAATTGAGCTACAACTCCATGATTTCCCTTTTTTAACAATTTCTCCATCCTATGCGAGCTGATGATAGAGGGGGCTCCCGCCTGAAGTCCACGGAGGGTATGTGTGTTCTACTTAAAACTCATATATAACTCCTAGAAATCCATTGTGATTGGCCCAAGAGTGCGGAGCCAGTCAGCTCCAAGGACAATGTCGCAACCCCCCATGTGTATGGCAAACATGTGGGTTTTTAACTGATGATCCCCCATTTGAAGTTTGACATTTTCACAGCGGCCTTCACATTTCATTGTGCCTCCATCCGCAATTTGAACGTGGAAGTTAGAAACTGCCCGTACAAAACAATGTACTGCTTCTGCGACTTTTTGATGGATGAAATTATGTATACTTCCACTATCAATCAAGACTACTACTGGGTGATGTTTAATAAAACCTCTGATTTTGAGAGTTTGAGGGGAAGAAATCCCTGCCAAAGCATGCAATGAAATGACTGGTTCGTTAGAGACATTGTCTTGTTGGTTGTCTTCTTCAAGCTGCTCATGTTCCTCCAGTGATGGCTCTTCCTCTGTTGAGCTATAGTCAGTGGCATAAATTTGAAAAAATTTGGGCTCCTTGCATTTATGCCCTAGGGAGTATTTTTCATCACAGTAGTAACATAGGCCTTGCTTTCTCCTTTCGACCATCTCCGTAGGTGACACCTTTTGGACTTTAAGTGTTTGAGTCGTGTTGTGAGCCTGTTGGGGGCGACCTTTAGCGGAGAAATTTCGGCGACTGTATTGGGTTGCTAATGCACTTTCAACGTTACGAGCTACCTTGCAAGACTCCGTCCATGTGGGAGGGTGGTGCAGTAGGACTTGGGCTTTGATAGCTTCTTTAAGACCGCTGATAAAACATTATGTGTAGAACCCATCTGAGAGACCCCAAGTACGGAAGGCTAAGGCTTCAAAAGCTGTAATATATTCACCCACTGTACCAGTCTGCCAGAGCTTAGTAAGACGACCCAAAAAAGATGATTCCTGTCCAAAGCGGTCTTGAAGAGCTTTGGTGAATTTGGGCCAAGTCCTAAAAGTTCCAGTGCAACGTTGCTGCCATTCCCACCATTGCGACCTTTCATTGTCCATGTACATGCTCCCCAACATAAGCTGAGTCTCATCATCGTAGATGCGATTTAGTTTGAAATATTGCTCCATTTTTGCTATCCATGCCGACAGGTGAAAACCGTCAAATTTATGCATATCCAACTTGGGAGGTCGCTGACTGGGTTGTGGGTGGGTGTGCTAGACGTGAGCAGAGTGGCTAGACTCACCCTCATTGTGTTCCTGGCCATTATACTCCTCCTCGTGGGCATGCTCCTTTCCCTTCGGGACTATGTTTTCGAATATGCCAAGTAGTCTGGTAACCTGAATGCCGAGGTTATGCACTGATTCTTCAAGTTTGTCCATCCTTTCATTGGCCATCGCTTGAGCTCTAGTTGCTACCATACACCAACTGGATTTTTTGAAAAGTGGGACCGCCTAAAAAAAATTCACTAAAAAGTGAATGGTACCACCGTGCTCATCTCGTCGTCCTGTTTATGATGGGCTAGATCACCAATAAGCGCCTTGAAAGATCTCAGACTTTTTTTTTTTTTGAAAACTCCCAACGGAGTTTTACTCCTCCCTTATCAATACTGCAGTGGCCAAATTCTGAAAATGTCAATGCAGCCAAAAGTCCTGCGAAAATTATACCCCGGTATAGGAACCCTTTAGAACAACACTGATCTGGTGGATCTGAGAGATCTGAATGGCGTATCTGATAGCGCTGGGTAGCAGAACTGACTGCTTCTACGAATCTGATGGATCTAATAGATCGGAATGGCTGATTGGGACTGATGTCTGCTGCTGCTGCACTCCTTTGCACAAGCGGATCTGGAAGAGATGATGATAGAAAAGGGAACTAGGGTCTTGAGGAGTGTTAGGTGCTACAGATCGCAATATACATAAGGGTCTGGCAGTAGTACTCGGCCCAATGTTTCAGGGCTCTAACTAAGGAGGCTCGATCGTACCCTTAGTCGTACAACCCGACTACCCTATCGTACGGGCGAGTAATCTCTCCGAGTGTTGTTCTCAGTGTACTGTAGCCGCGAGATGGCCGACGGTTTATCTATGGCAAGGTTTCAAAGGACCCTAGGGGGCTTCCGATATACCCAGAGGGTACGTGGAAGACAGTCGGTGCGTGGTTCTGTCTAATGCGCTACTACTCGAAGGGGTACCCACAGGGGTTACAAGGGAGTCCAACAGACGTGACCACCTCTTGTATTTCCTGCATGCATCCCCCCCCAAATCCACAGATTTATGTGCTCAACAACAGATCCTATGGTTTAAAGACACCGGAACACGTCTCTAGCCAAAAAAAAAAAATTGCTACGAAATGGAGATCCCACCGGCCCTGGAAAGTGATCTGATACCACTTGTTATGCTCTTAACCTATAAATGATACCCAAATACAGAATATGCGAAGAAAAGATACCCAGAACATAGAATATGCGAAGAAAAGATACCCAGAACAAAGAATAGCAATGATTTTATTATTTAGAGAGTAATGTTCACTTGCCTCTTCGAGGGGGCAACCACCAATAGAGCAGAGCCCGATTACAAAATAAGACACGATGCTCCTCGCAGGGAGTCTCTATCCTTTATATATGACTCATACATGCAATACCACGGGCCAATACCATGGTATTACTAATACCATCTATCTAATACTACAGCCCATTTGCAACTAACTGTGGTTCCCTTATTAATTGCGGATTAACCACTTACAATTATTAATATGGGCTTTATTGACTCTTGACTATGACGTGGTCCCATTACATAGATAAGGGGGTTAGGGTGGGACCCTAACAGTTTCATCTTTCTAATGGCTTCCTCCAATGATATAGGCTCATTAAACTTGATTTTGTGCTTGAATGTTGCCAGAAATCTACTGATGAATCTCTAAGTATTCGCTTTCTCATCCTTCAGCTAACGCACATACCTCAGCAACTGCAATAACCTACCAGTATATTCCTCATCAATTATAGAACCCATCTTAAGCTCATAGAATTCCTTTTCTCTATCATTATAATATCTCTCTGATAGATAATTCTTCTTCAAAAGTCTCTCGAACTCATTCCAAGTCAACTCTTCTTCATGAATACCTATGATATTCTTCACATCTTCCAACCAAATGTTTTCTTTACCTTTAAGATTGAATGTAGCTATTTTTTCTTCATGTTCTTAGAGTAATCATGCAACCGAAATAAATTATTCATCCAAGATAACCACACTTATGCATCTTGTGACTTCTTCATTTCTCCATCAAATGTTTGTGGCTTTGGTTTCTTCAAGTCATCTGGTAAATATCCCTTATCATTCCTCCAGTAAGGATGATAAAAATGATGACATTGGTACCTATCTAAACTAGAATGAAAGTAAATTCCATATCCACTGCCTCATCTATCAGGTGGATCCAAGAACTTGCCATCTCTAACAGTATCATCTCTATCTGATCTATGCCCACCTTAAGACCTACTTCCATATGCTCCATTAGCCATGTCCTATTTTCCATGGCTAATCCTAAGTGGTCCTTATCTCTGCAAATCTGACAAAATCTGAAGAATCACTCCATTGACCTTTGCTTGTTTCTCCTGTGCCATGGAAAGTCTATCTTGTGATTAAATGATTATGTCATTATCTGGTTTGCAACTCCTTATTTCTACCTTCAAACTTCTCTCAATGTCTCCTATGTGAGGGGAATACTCATAACCATGTTTCTCATCTAATCTATAGGGAGAATATTATTAACTATAATCCACTATTTTTCTAGTCATATTTGATCTTCTTCTTCCTACAAGTATATCATGTTAGCTAAACCAAAACAGAAACATAACCAACATACCTTAGCATAATTTTAGGGGAGGATATCTCATCTACAAGATCAACCATATTAGCACAATACATGTATAAATGTAATCATATCATTATATAGACATCATCTCAATCATCATCCAAGTTATCATGCATGATGTCACAACTATAACACCAACTAGACACGATACATGCAAAACAACATACAAAAACTAGCATGCATAAAAAATGCATATACAACCGACATGCATTTATGACAAACACATCCCAAAAACAACATCATCAACTTCTACATGACGACACAACTGTAACAATGACTATGACCATGCATACATAACAAACACATAGACCACAAATATAATGAACACATATGCAACCAACATGAATGCATGACAACACATTCATCCCATCGAGTCCAAGGGTTTAACCATGCATTGATACCACTCTATAATGCCCTCGTCCCACATTTACCCACGCTAACTAGTTCAACAAGGTGAAAATGTGATAAAGAGTTATTATGATATGATTCAAATCCCCAAGTATAGTTACGGAAGTGGAATAGACAACCAAAACCGAAGTGACCTTCCTCAGGAGCTTCAGGATCCCCATGGTCTAACCAACCACTCTAAGTGCCCAACCCCATAGTTAACCAATTGTTTGACTAAGATAGACCCCTATTCGCTCCCATGAAAAGCCTTTCATGCGACTATAACCCTCTAGTCACTCCCATAACAAGGGAATCCATGCAAATGCAGTCATTTTTTAGACGTTTTGTGCAAGCAACCCTAAATTTTTAGCCACTTTTTAGGGCTAGGACTCAAGCCTCTACCCATATTTTGATGAAATTCTTATAAACGATAAATAACAAGAATACAAGGCCTATAATGAAAAAATTAAACAAGGACATGACCTGACTCATCCTAACTATGGCAATAATTTTGTAAAACACATCATGAACATTTAATGTACATGTCATAAATACACATTTGAACATAGGAAATTTATACTTCAATGAGATTCGTCAAGAAGGCCTAATGTTGTCTCCCAATAGCTACAAGATCATCTATTAGGTATTATATTCATTAACCATTCATTTACTAATCAAAAAATGATGAAATCCATAACTCAAATTTGTCATAAACCATGCTTATAACGAATATATAACTAGATAACTATCAATGATAGAAAAACCATTAGCAGCACATAAAAACAAGTACATCTACCCATAAAATTCAAGAGGAAAGATCTATTATTAACATATGAAAAATCCAACCAATTCATGGACTTCCACGTACCACTCAACCATATATTGGGTTGAATCAAATCTCTCTTTCAGCCAATCATCCCCGCACCATATTCCAAGCATGCATGTGGGATCTCATGGAATAAACCAAGAGAACCAAACCAGATATTCCAGAGGATAAACCTCCTCAAACCTCAACTAATGATTCCACCTCACTCTCAGAAATCACTAACCACCACCAGATAGGTCTCTACCAAATTTGTCTAGCACTCAAGAACGTTTGTTCCAACCCCGCTTCCACAAATAGTAACTCAACCTACAACTTCCATTAGACTCCAAAGATTTTGTCCAACCAAGTCTTCCAAGACTAGTAACTCAACCCAAGCTGTTAAAGGGTTTCATGCTTGTCCAACCAAGGCTCCAGGAACTAATAACTTAACCCATAACCATATGTAACATGAACACCAATCAGAAAAAAAAAAGGGAAAGCCAACAACACCATGGCTATCCAGGTAATGGAAAGGCTAGGAAAAACCATTATCAATCTAGGCAATCCTCCATGCCAATGATATATCATAGCCAAATAACCACATGCATGCCAAAACTAGCAAGGAAATCATACATGCAACTTGGTACCTGCAAGAAAAACCCATTGTAGCTATTGATCTCGCTGTCCTCTTGTGATTTCCTTCTTTTCCCTTTCCTTGTTTCTCTAAATCTCGAGTAAGCCACACTCCTCCAAGAGTGCTCCAAGAAAAATCGAAGTGTGCAGGAGTATGAGAGAGAGAATAGAATGAGAGTGCCAAAAAATGAACTGATAAAAGGTTACACTGACAAAAGTTGTGAACTAATCCTCAAAAGACTTTTTATCAATGAGGCCTCTATTTTCTTCATTTTCCATTATTTTCCTTCGATTTCCTCCTCACATTCAACCTATGACCTTTCACCTTCCTTTTATCCTAATTTTCATTACTTCATAAATAAAATGCCAATTAATGCCACTTTGCCTTTCTAAATCATTTTCCATTTCCTTTACCAATTTCCTTAGCCATTAATCAATCACAAGTGATCCTCGTAACTATGATTTTGCTAAACATTTATCTTGGAATACATGTCCCATGACCTTGGTTATTATTTTTCGTTTATAAAATTTATTACATGGATTTTTATCACAGGTCTGTCACAGTCTCTACACCCTATCATGTGGAATGATGCACCTGAGTCCAAGTACCAAACTCTCCCCATCACTGTGTTGGCCATCCATGCGATGAGGGTAACTTCAAGCTCAAACTGTGAAGCCAGGGCTTCATCTCCTACTCCTCCTGAGGTCTTCTTGCTTGCTTTTTTGTGTGGACATTTCTTGGCAGAGTGCCCAAATTCATGAAAATGGAAGCATTTTATTTTGGACAAATCCATATCTTGTCCCCTTGGCTAGACTCTGGTTTGTATTGAGATTTCTTCTATTTCCCTTTCTTTTCCTTTCCATCCAATGAAATTTTTTCTTCATCCTCACCCTTGGATGAAGTCCCATCTCTATTATTCCCCCTTATTTTCGCCTATAACAAATCAGACCATAAGCGATCCCAATTCAGTTGTTTCTGCCTCCCATTCACTGCATCTTGATAGTTATGCCAGTTCTTGGAAAGTCCCAAAATGGATAGGCTTACCAAGTCTTCCTCAAGAAAATTTACACCAACCCTGCCAAGTTCATCATGACATTGTGTGAAATTTCTCATTTACTATGAAATATTGTCATTCTTCTGCATCTTGATGCTTCAAAGTTTATCCTTGAGTGTGAGATTCTTGTGGTCAATATTATTCTCAAGTAATTCTATTAGTTCTTTCCAGGTTACGAAAAAAATATTTTCCATGGATATTTGAGGCAATGTCATGTCATACTCCCTTTAATATTATTCTACTCGCCTTCGCTACATCTTTCTTCCACTGAGAAAGGTTCTAGGCATAAAATTTTGGTGTGTTTTCAACATCTATCTTGATGTATTCTTGAAAGTCATTTTCATCCAATACCACCTCCATGTGATCCTTCCATGCAACAAAATTAGAGGTGCCTTCCTAGGCATACTCTAGCTTAGTCCATTGAAGGCCATCTTCTTGGATTTGAAGATATCTTGCTGTACTAAACTCCAAATTCGAACCTCCTTAGAAACAACTTCGAAATTTCTACTCTTATGTGAATAATACTATGATATCATGAAGAAATTACGATGTAGATTCGCAGTTGCTCATGAAATTTTAATCAAAATCACAAGGCACAAACCTACTCTACTGCTATGTAGAAATTAATTCACATTCTAGAACAAAAATATTAGACATGAAATAAGAAATAACACGCATGCAACATGTATTTTTCCCAGGGAAATAAAACTCCTAAAAACCCCAATTCCTTATTGCATTAATATGATGAATAAAGATATACTACAATTTCTTTTCTCAACTAAGAACAAACTTCAAGTTCATAACCTATCTCTCTATTGACTAAAAGGCTCTGACCTAGACTTAGTCAATTTTTGTCTCTGCTTGAGCTCCTATTTCATTACGTCATTCCTTGAGAGATTAGGCCCATATTATTTAGGAATTTCTCCAAAATGGATTGCGTAATTCCTTACGCTGATCATCTAATTGCATGCAATATATATACACTCAAGACTAGTCTACATCTAATATTACATTCCCTTGGAATCTCTACCAAGCCTGGGAAGCTCAAATTTTGTGCATGCACTAGCTATTTCCAGTTGATTGATTAGGTAACTAGATGATCATTGAGTTTGATAGAAGTCTCACTGCTTAACTAACCTTCCACTTGTTCCTTCAATAATTAGAACTAGTTTCACTGAAAACAACCTTAGATAACTGAACTCGATTTCTACAAATTAGCATTCACACATGCTTAACTGAACTCTAACTCCTCCAACTTGAATTTACTAAGTAAAATGGGTGACACAAGCCATGTCACACAAGTTGACTGCATCCATGTTTTCTGTTGATGTGGAAATTCGAATTTTCTCAATTTAATCAAGGTAAAATCAAATTGAGAATTTCTTGTTGTAGTTTTTCAACACTCAGTCCGAGCAAGAAAGGGATTATCAAATGCCCCTATCCTACACCTATGGAACTCAAACTTCTCTCTTTGCAAGGCTTTTCCCAAAATGTCAGCATCTTGTTCCTCATTTAGAATATACTGCAACAACGTTATTCATATTTACACACAATCCTCTAAATGGTGATATCAAATATTTATATGCTTGGATTGATCGTGAAAAATATGATTCTTAGAGAGCTTGATGCAACTCTGATTATCACATTAGATAATCATTGGATCCATAATCTAACCAAACAATCCAATATGTATCTTTCGCATCCATATTGCCTCATATGTTGCTTGACTTGTAGCCATGTATTTTGCTTTTCCTAAGCTCAACACCATAGATATTTTCTTCCTGATGTACCAAGGAAAAACTACAGACTCAACATTTAAAATTCCACTTGATGTACTCTTTCAGTCTAATGGACTCCCTACCCAATCTACATTTATGAAGCCATGCAACTTCACTCCCTTCATTTTTCTATACCATAGTCCAAGCTAGGTAGTTCCTTTGAGGTATCGTAGAACATGCTTAACTACCTTCCAAAATAATTTGGTCAACCTAACCATAGCTCGACTTTGTTGGTTGACTGCATAGAACATATCTGGTCGTGTGTTGATAAACAACATTAGTGAACCCACTAGCTGTTGATAAATGGTAGCATCCACGTATTCACCTAAATTGGCATCCTCCTTACTCTAGTTAGTCACTAGAGGTGTCTCCACGATTTTGTAACTCTCCATGTGGAACCTCTGTAGTATCTCATTTGCATATTTTCCTTGAGAAACAAATAGTTCTCCATCACCTTGCCATACTTCCAAGCCAAGGAAGTAGTGCATGAGATCCATGTCCTTCATTTCAAATTCTCTTGCGAGGTCCTCCTTGCAATATCTGATCAATTGCTCATCTCTAGTTAAAATCAATTCATCAATGTATAAGACAATAGTCAACAATTGACCGTCTACATAGATATGATATAGGTTTGCATCTACTTCACTTTTGGAGAAGCCAAAATTGGTGAGATAAATATCGATCCTAGTGTACCAAGCATGGGGTGCTTGTTTGAGACCATACAATGTTCATTTGAGTCTACACATATGAGACTATCTATCAAAATTATCAAATCCTTCTAGTTTCTCGATGTACAACTCTACCTCAATAAATCCGTTAAGGAATGTTGTTTTTACATCCATCTGGTGGATCTTCCACCCCATCTGCAAAACCAACGCAAGAATTGATCTAATGGATGAGTACCTTGATGCATAAGAAAATGTATCCTCTTAGTCAATCCTTTCAACTTGAGAGTACCCTTGGAGAAAAGTCTAGCCTTGTACTTCTCTATCCTTTCATCTTCTCCCTACTTTTCCTTGAAGGTCCATCACGAACCCACAAATCTGTTGGTCTTGGGACCACTTCACAGACATTGTTCTTTACAATGGATTCATATTCCTCCACCATTTCATAAACCCATATAGGTTTCTCTACTACTTTCACAAAAGAGGATGGCTTAGTTTCTACAAGCTCAGTCATTACATCCATGTAGCCAGTCTACCGATCTGGTGACCTTATCTGCCTGTGCAAATTTGAAGAACCACCCCAATTATCCCTCGCATGTTGCACAAGTATCTTAGCTTCCCTGCTTATTTTTTTTCTTTCTCTAGATGGTTCTTCTTGAGTGTTTGTCTCCATCCTCTACTCCTCAATCTTTCGTTGCTCCACAACTTCTTGAGGCTCCTCCTTTGGAGCTAACAACTCTTCCTTTGGTGGGATCTAAAGCTCCCTCTTAAGAGAGAACCACATCTCTTTCTCCTCAACTAATTTTACATGCCTTTGCATAAATTTCATTCTGAGGGATGGACAATACACATGGTAGTTGTGGGGATTTTATTTTTTGTTATAGGCCATTTTTTCACATCTAGTAAATAGGCCTGCTAACCGAATCAATTTCCATATGTGAACATGTTCTCATCATCTCTACACAAAGCCCTCAATATGACCTTTCCAAATCCCTATTTTTTTGGGTGTAACAGCCAAAAATAAATTATTTTAAGTCCCAATGTACCATACCCCTTTCGATACCTACATTTAGCAACAATTTTCTTCATTTTTCTCCAGCACTGATCAATAATAACTTGTCCCTTGCGGGGGTTGTGTTGATTCTAGAAATTCGGGAAAATTAAAAAGGATCCTGAAGTTTCCTCTTCCACAAGCTTCCAAGAGTTGTTTTAACCATTTACCTTAGATAAGAAGCTCGAATCCTATCTGATCCTACCTTGGAGAGTTCACCTCTTATCCCTTGAGTTCATCTTCCCATATTAAGTGGATATCAAGCCTATATTGGTAAATGGATAAGAATTCATAAAATACCATCCCTTTCCTATAAATTTACAACCACTTACAACATCAGGGTTGGATTTTGGAGACTGATCATACCCTCATGTTTCTACCTTGAATCTAAGAGAGCCATCATCTTCATGCATTAGGGTAACTTTGAGGTGTGCATTGTGACTGTTGGAAATAATACTGAGAAGGGGGGGGGGGGGGGGGGTGAATCAGTATAAGTCAAATCAATAATATTTTTCTTTTCATACTCAAATTCATATATGCTACTTCAGTGAAGGTAACTTGCGTGTACACGCAACTGTGTTTAAGGCAACAACATATATGCAACACACTTATGATTCAGTTATTTCATCATATGTTGATCCTTAATCAGTGCATTAGTACTTCATTAACCATATAAACAGTAACCATGTGCAGTAATATTAGAACAAACAATCGCACATAAGAAACACACATGAACACCAAGATTTAAGGTGGAAACCCAATGCGAGACAAAAACCATCTACTGCTGTCTTCTTTTAATATAAGAAAAACCTGTTTACAATCTTGTACTGGTGCAGACTCATACCAGTACGCAGGCACCCACCTGCAGAAGGCTACAACCTTCTGTTGTTCTCCAACTTCTACTGGAAGAGAGCTACAACCCCCTAGCTCTTGTACTAGCTGATATGTTTACTAGTACATAGGCACCAACATACATAAGGTTACGACCTTCTTTCTTCCTCTAGGGACCACGTTTCATAAATTTTCAGACTGGATACTCCTGGAACACAACACCATAATATGGAGAACATATTTCATCCAATTTTCATACTGGACCTATCAACCACATTGAAGCACAAAATCAATCACCAAACTGAACATTCAGAATACTGTCTTCAAAACACAGTCACTAGAATCACAAAGCAGAACCCAGAACTCTACAACAACCACTAGAACCAACTGTAAATTCAAATGTTATATCTCATAATGTATACACTACTATGATGAACCGAAAGAACGTGTATACATGCTTTTACCAGTGTATACATCTGCAAATATTAATTCATAATTTTGCAGCTATTACAGACTTTAGTTATACCCAGATCATAACATTTACAGAATAACCCATGCGCCAGTATTCAAATCTAGAATATACATAATCAAAGTAGATAATGATAATTCATTTCAAGCCTTAAGGTCCCAATCCATCATTAGATCTTATCCCTCATCAACCTCTAAGGTTCATCCTTGGTTCAGATCAAGCAAAGCACCATAAGCCGATAACCTACATACTAGATCTCACACTTCATCAGATATTCGATACTTTCACACCTTGGCCTAATGATATTCTCCTCCTTATATAGTGTTAGGCCTTTCTCAAAACCATGGACCAAAACCACTTAGGACCAATTCCTTGGACCAAATACCTAGGGTCAATACCTCGGACCAAATACCTTGCACCAAAACCATGGATCAAAATACCTTGGACCAAATACCTCAGACCAAAAACCTAGTTTTCCAACATATACGTGCTTTTCATTCTGTGAAAGTGTGTGTGTACTATACAATACTTATGTTCAGTGAACCTGCATGTATACGTAACTTGGTCAAGATGAACCTACGTATACCTCTTTTTATTCATTATTTGTAGTTTGATCTCTAATTCTTTGCTGTTGACATGTTGCACCGTGATCTTCCATCTGAGTGAGTTACCACCAAGGACAACACCTGTATGATAATGCCAATAATCTCTCCCTTTGGACTTGATGGCAACAACACCAAGTCACTCTCCCCCTTTGACATCAAGGGCAAAGGGTGGACCAAGATATTCTCCCCTTTTGATATACATTATATTGTCCATGCTCCCCCTGAGTACATGCTGAATTATCTAATTGAGCTCCCTTTTTGTACATGTTCAGATGCACTATATCATCCATGCTCCCCCTGAGCATTTGCAGAGTCTGCAAAAATATTTTCTAAAAGAATAACATGACTCTATAACTCAACTAAGTGAGTATGACTTTCCTATAACAAATTACTCATATATACAAGTGGGGATATACCAATTTATACATGACTTAAATGTAGCATTTATTACATCATCCTTCCCACACAAAGTGGGGATACAAATTACGTCATATGACCAAAAATGATTACGATAGACAGAGACAAAATATTACATCATGGGTCTTTGTATGCCCTCTACATCGAATGATATACATGACATTTATAACAATTATTACATCATCCTTCCCATGCAAAGTGGGGATACAAATTACATCATATGACCAAAAAGGATTATGACAGACAAAGACAAAATATGACATCATGGGTCTTTATATGCCATTTACATCGAATGATATACATGACATTTATAACAGAGACTAAATATCTAAACAAGACCATGATAGTCATCAACAACTATTAGATGATCTGCACCATCAGCAGCATCAGGATCAACAGCCTGTATATTTCCATCATCAAAGGAGTCACCTGAATCAAAACAACTATGTGGATCTGTACCAAGATCTTCTAAGATAATTCCAACAATGCATTAGAAGCATATGCTCCCCCTGAACCCGTGTAAACCTATGAGTACCAACACATTTCTACATATCATCAACAAATTGTAACCATATCAAATAGAGAAAATAAGTGACTAAACCATATCAGACTCCTTTTCCTCAGTCTGTCCCGTTGCTTTTTCCTCAAAACACCATATACGCAACTGTGAAGCTTCTAAATCACGTATATACATGACTTCTCTTCATAATAGCTGCATATGAAAATTGGAATACTGAAGTTTTACACCTTCAGCTTCCCCTAGGTCTGTTATGTCTGCAAACTAAGCTATGCCACATCTTTCTGACAATAATTCCACCTTCTTCAATACATTGGATTGTGATGATGTCTACTCCTTTTGGTTTGGTGTCCGAAATTTTCTCTTACATTCCTTTACTTTATGTCCAAACTTGTTACATGGATAACATCTTACTTGTTTCATATTCCTTTTATTGCAATCAATAGCTTTGTGATCGAACATATTGCAAGCAAAACAATATCCCTTAAAGTACCTGGAATGTGATGATCTTTCTGTGTGATGGTATTGAACCATTCTACTTATGCATCTGGCTGCAACATGTCCAAAATTATGACATACAAAACATTCAACATGATTCAGCGAAGGAACTACCCGACTATCACTTCCACGGTTAGGAGTAAAATATTTTCTTTGAAGAATTTCTTTCCTTGGTTGTTGATGGGGTTGACTTTTCATTTCCTTGTTGAGCATCTCAGATTTTTCATTGGAGTTTCTTACCTTACCTTGTGAGCTAGATTCACCTTCATGAAAACCAAAACCAGTCTTTATAGTGGGCGAACGCTGAACTTTGAGGATTTCATCTAACGTTTATGATCCTTTAGCAAATCTAAGATTGAGAGTCTTGTCTTTTCAAGTTATTTTCTTAAACTTACTACCTCACATTCTAACACTTCATTGTGTTTGTCCTTTTCAGTGAGTTGATGTAGTGTCACTATGTTTATGACTATATCCTTTTTTGCCAAACTGATTTTAAGTTGACTGATTTCTTTAAGGAAATCCTCCTTTTCTAAGCCATTATTTTCATATGCCATGAGTAGTTTAATTTCTTGATCATCTTCATCACTATTGGACAAGCCATCACTATCATCATGAGTATAATAACTTCTATTACCTTCTTAAGACATCTTTCCTTTTTTATGAGGGCATCTAGCAGCGTAATAACCAACTCTACCACAAGAAAATCATTTGAAAGGTAGCTTACCTTTGAACCTTCTAGAACCCCATTGAAGCTGAAATGTGTCCCAATTCATTGAGTTTTTCTTTTCCCTTTGCTGATGGTTTAAATGCGACTTCTCTCATATCTGATGGTCCTCCTTTTCTCATCTCAAAGGCAGTTAAGACTCCGTGAAGCTGCATCATAGTGATATTCTAGAGATCCTATTTTTCTTCTATGGAAAACACTTTCGATTCAAATTTAGCAGACAAGGATCTCAAACTTTCTCAACTAAGGCAACTTCCTTAATTTCTTCACCCAGATTCTTCATACAATTGACAACCTCATCTATGCATAGGAAGTAACTAGGAATGCTTTCATCACTATGCATCTTAAGAGTTTCATACTAAATTCTAAGAGTTTGAAGCTTAACACATTTTACCTGAGAGTCTCCTTCGTAGCTTAGAATGATTTTGTCCCATATTTATTTGGCTGATTTGAGCTGCATGACTTTGATAAACTATGATTCTGACAAACTTCCCAATAAAATAGTGACATCTTTGGCATTGGTTTCGTAATCCTTTTTACCTGCCGTATCTGTAGGAATAGCTGTTGGAAATGTATATCCTCCTTCCACAATTTCCAAAACATCCATTCCAAGCGATTGTAGATAGGCAGTGGTTCTTATTTTCTAGTAAACAAAATTTTTCCTATCAAATATTGGTAGTCTGATGGATCCCATGCTTTCTTGATTATTCATGTTAATGGATCTCCCTTCAAGCAATCAAGCTTCTTCTGAAGGGCTTGCTCTGATACCAATTTTTGGAAATAATACTGAGAGGGGAGGGGGTGAATCAATATTAGTCAAATCAATAATGTTTTTCTTTTCATACTCAAATTCATATATGCTACTTCAGGGGAGATAACTCTTGTGTACACACAGCTGTGTTTAAGGCAACCAACGTATATCCAACACACTTATGATTTAGTTAATTCATCATATGTTGATCTTTAATCAGTGGATCAGTACTTCATTAACCATATAAACAGTAACCATGTGGAGTAATATCAGAACAAACCATCACACATAAGAAACACACATGAACACCAAGATTTAAGGTGGAAACCCAACACAGGACAAAAACCACCTACATCTATCTTCTTTTAATATAAGAAAAACCTGTTTACAATCTTGTACTGGCGCAGACTCATACTAGTATGCAGGCACCCACCTACAAAAGGATACAACCTTCTCTCATTCTCCAGCTTCTACTAGAAGGGAGCTACAACCCCCTAGCTCTTGTACTAGTTGATATGTTTACTAGTACATAGGCGCCAACCTATAGAAGGCTACGACCTTCTTTCTTCCTCTAGGGACCACATTTCATAAATTTTCAGACTGGATACTCCTGGAACACAACACCATAATATGAAGAACACGTTTCATCCAAATTTCATACTAGACCCATCAACCACATTTAAGCACAAAATCAATCACCAAACTGAACATTTAGAATACTGTCATCAAAACACAGTCACCAAAATCACATAGCAGAACCCAAAACTCTGCAACAACCACTAGAACCAACTGTAAATTCAAATAGCAAATCTCATAATGTTTACGCTACTCTGATGAATCGAAACAACATGTATACACACTTTTACCAAATCCAACCAATGTATACATCTGCAAATATTAATTCATAATTTTGCAACTATTACAAACTTTGGTTATACACAGATCACAACATTTATAGAATACCCATGCATCAGTATTCAGATCTAGACTATACATATTCAAACCAGATAATGATAATTCATTTCAAGCCGTAAGATCCTGATCCATCATTAGATCTTATCCCTCATCAACCACTAAGGTTCATCCTTGGTTCAAATCAAGCAAAGCACCATAAGTTGATAACCTGCATACTAGATCTCACACTTCATCAGATGTTCGATACTTGCACACCTTGGCCTAATGATATTCTCCTCCCTATATAATGTTAGGCCATTCTCAATACCATGGACTAAAACCACTTAGGACCAATACCTTGGACCAAATACCTAGGGTCAATACCTCATACCAAACACCTTGGACCAATACCATGGATCAAAATACCTTGGACCAAATACCTCGGACCAAAAACTTATTTTTCCAACATATACGCGCTTTTCCTTCTGTTAAAGTGCGTGTGTACATATACGCTACTTGTGTTCAGTGAACCTGCGTGTATATGCAGCTTGGTCAAGATGAATCTTCGTATACCTCTCTTTCTTCATTCTTTGTAATCTGATCTGTAATTCTTTACTATTGACATGCTACACCGTGATCTTCCATCTAAGTGAGTTGTCATCAAGGACAACACTTGTATCATAATGCCAACAGTGATAAGGAAGGACAAGTTAACTTGGAGAGTTCTCTACAAGATCAACTACTATTCTTGGTTGCAAACTCCCTCTTATTCGTATTAATACAAATAGTATATCCTTTTCCTATATGTGTTATGATAATTTTACATTCATGTATTTCAATGCTTTATTGATCCATTGAATAGAGTAATTGATATATCGTACGTAGATGTTGTGGATCCTTGGCTTGTTTTGAATATATGTGCAGATTATAATTATAACAATCACAACTATGATTGGAGATTACAAGTCGTGAGGAAAGTTAATCTTGCAACGAATTCCATGTAAGCCTCTTTCGCATTCTTCAATTTATCTATGGGAAACCTTATATTCTTTTCTTTTTGTTGTTCTAGACCAATCCACTAGGTCTAGGGAAGATAATTTTTTCCACAATCGTAAATTCTCCATAATAAATTGACGAATCCACTCGGGATTCCTTCTTTCCCTTAGTGGTTTCCTTGACCTTAGACCCTATATCACCTCTTGTACAAATCTCCATTACCTCACTCACTCTGGATTGACCCTAAAAGGACCTTTCATTCAGCTTTATTTGGTTTTTGGTCTCAGAACATAACCCAATCTTGATCAGCACTCCCCCTAGTCTGGATATTGAACATTGGAGCAGTCCCTAACCTTTTCTGCACTTGCACTACAGAGAACTGGTTTCCTTTGAACACCTACAATGACCCCTGTTTGATGCAAAATTTGTCATTTTGTGTTTTTCTCTCTAATTTTCTTTATTCTAGTTAGTTCTCCTTGTGTCACTGAGTGTACCTTAGTCTCTGAAAAGCCTTCATCTTGTTTTCTTTTGGTTTTGATTACCTTGGATAAGAATTTGATTTGATTTTTCTTTGTTCTTGTCAATTAGGTCATTAGAAAATTGATTGCATGAAAGAACTAGTGTTTTAGTCATTCTTCTGAATAGTTTACTTTATCAGTGATTTGGAAAATTTCTTAGTTTGTATCTGAAAATTATGTGAACCGAAAAGAAAATTCTCATGCACCATGCATGACATTTAGGGTTTTGTGTGTGAAGTTGGATTTGGAAAATTTGCATTAGGGGAATTGATTTAACGATATTGTTTGTTGCATCTTGTATGCTACATCACTCTTTGTTATCTCCCCGCCTATACATAGATTTTCATTGAAACAAAGATTTCATTTTGTTATGATATATTGCATCTTTAAGATATTCATGTGAAATTTGCAGTGAGCCTGGAAATTGAAATATAATTCAAGATAAACTTTGGAATTTATTGAATCAACCTTATCGAGCATTTGAAACATTAATGAAAACATCTATAGGTCTAGAATAGAGACATGTTTCGGTGTCTATAAACATAGTAGTTGTCATTTTCTTCTAGTGTTGCATTCCAGGGGTGATATCTCATTCCATGTATGTATGTGTATCAGGTTGTTCTCCACGTACCTCAGGGTGTATTGGATCATGCTCCACACATGAAAAGTATATCGGAACACTCTGATCGAACAGTTACACATGAAACAACACTAACATGGACTGCACTTCCATGTACGATTGAGTATATTTTGGAATTTAACCATAGGTTGTTATCCTCACCTTAGGTAACCGAGTTGGCCACCTTGTATACTATGATACACTGAACACAACATTTGGGGAGGTTGCATGCCCATACGTAAATCCTTGGTTCTCCAAGGTGGTACATAGTAGTTCACAATTTCTTGATAAACCTTTATGCCTAGATTACCCTCTTTGATTTATTTTTTTTGTTAAATTTTAAAATTTATTAAACCAACATAGAAGAAAAACACCCTACACTTTGTCATTCATGTCGAGTGAAAAATAAGCCTCCTCTTCCACCTGAGGCAACTCCTTGCCATCATGAGAAGAAAAAAAGGACACAAATTACTTAATCTAATACTTTTGGAGCTAGTGCTTCTGGTCCTCTACTGGAAATAGATCCACCAAAATCATCTTTTCCTGTGAGTACTGAACCTAAGACTATTTCTCCATTGGTTGATGAGTCTGACACAGTTGAAATAGAAGCACTTGAGATCTCATTATTGAGGTTATTGAACCTGACTATACTAAATAAGAGACAAAAAACCCGGAGATTATACAACCTAAGGCACCTTAGTTATCTACACCTATTACTTCAAGACATTCCTCTTCTCTTCCTTTGTCTTAGACCTAACCACCACCTATATATCTTGGACTCGATGGTGAACCACTTCCACTTGGTCTTATGAGTATCAAAGATATTCCATAGGAATAGTCTCAACCCTCCTATCATATTTGAGTAGGGGCTCATTTTTATCAGGCCCCTCCTTTTCCGTCTCCTCATACTCCATTACAAGCTCCTTTGTCTGGTTTTTTTCCTTTCATCTCAAGCTTGAGTTTCCCTTAGGAAACCTCTTTGGGACAATTAACCATGGCTAAATCTGTTATGGTTTCTCAGCCTGTATCTATTTCAATAATTGAGACAATCCATGTTGCAACTTCATCCATGTTTGTAACATCGTCAAAGACACATTTTTATGGTGGCCCGTCCATCCTACCTGGTTACCAATCATTTTCTAGTACCTTTTCTGGTGTAATATCCAATCCATGGACCTCTCCCATGTCATCTACATCTGGAATTCCATCTTGCACTTCTTTGATGAATGATACAGAGTCTGATCCTCCTCCTCCATCTATTCCTCTGGTTCAACAATAGGTTGGTCCTTATGTTAGTGGGTATGGACATCTACAACAACCCAACCCACCTCCTATTGGGAACCCTCCTCTTAGGGGGAAGTTGCCTCCGTATAATCCTCCTCCTTCGGCAAGGGGGAAACTTGTTGCAAGGATATTTCCATCTCCTCAAGTTAGTGCTCAAATGCATATGATTTCTTCACATTCAGGAATGACTGCTAATGTGTTGCAACACACCATGTCCGTACAACCTAGTTTGGTTGTGGCTTCATCTCTAATGTATCAACTTGTTCCACGCACATCTCAGATTCTTGTTCAATAACCTATATCTCAACCTATTCAAGCTCAAGTGAATGTGAGCCAACATTTACAGGCTACAATTTAACTCAACCTATTCCACTAGTATCTGGCGCTTCACAAACCATGTATATCTAGCCTTTTCAAGGTAACTTACTATCACAAATTCTTGGTCAAGCCATTCCTCTAATTCAAGTGGGTCAAAATGTATATGGTATGGCATAGGAAAAACCTAACCAACCTTTTGTTGGGATGATTCAAAATCCCATAGGGGAACAATATCAACCGTAGCAAGGTATACCTCAAATGTACGGTCAACAAACCCAAACCCATTCATTTCAGTCTTTACAAGGTTGTCATGGATTTAGGTAGCAACTTTATATATATATATATATATATATATATATATATAATAATTATTATATTATATATATAATATATTATATATATTATATATATATATATATATATATATATATTTGGTTATCAAAATCCTCCCCTATTCTAGAAACACATACCTTTTTCTTAGGCCATCCCATCTGTACATAAGATATCCTCCACTAGACCTCAATAAGAAGCTACCATTCATAACAATTCTCGAATTGTCGAATTTGACCAGGCTCACCAGTGATCCTGTTACTCATTCTCTTTGGTGGTCAATTATTCCTAAAAAATTGTCGAGAGATATCCCTAACTTCAATGGAAATCCTTGAGATGACCCATTTACACATGTGGTGGAATATCATTTGTGTTGCTCGTCAAACTCTGTCAATGATATCCCTAAATTCAATGGAAATCCTAGAGATGACCCATTTACAAATGTGATGGCTTATCATTTGTGTTGTTCTTCAATCTCTATCAATGATGACTCTGTTATTTTGTGTATTTTCCAGCCCACACTCATCGGTATAGTAGAAAAAATGTATATTTATCTACCATGAACTTTTTTCGATAATTTCAGTGCCTTGGCTACCACATTCCTAATAGATGTCTCACATTTCAGATCACATTCATGAGTGGCGACCTCATCATCGTTTGGTTATAACTTTTGTTCTTGACGAATTTTTAGTTGAATGGTTCATTAAGTCTTTGTTTCCATCTATCATAAAAGAAATCGCTAAGGGCGGAGTTGTGACTGAAGAGAAGGTAATTACTCGTGCCTGGTATTTGGATCTTATTTATGCCCAATCTAACATGTTTTATGATAAAATATAAAATCCTTTGCGACCTTCAAATAATTTTCCTTTCCCTCCTAATAAATAATCATATGTCGTTGATGGCGTGATTGGCTCTTCCAGCCAATAGTCGATGAGTAAACCATCTAGTTTGACTCTTGTTGTGGATGCTTAAACCCTCCTTCCACTACTCCTACAACTTCTAATTTCAATATTAATGTTTTTCAATCTTCCAAAGGAAAATATTAACATATAGTAAGTAAGAAGAAAGGAAAAGGTAAAAAGAAGAAATATAATCCTTCGTAGGATAAACAAAACAATTAGTATTCTGAAGAAAAGTGGAAACTTTCTTATCCATGTTTGATTTGTAATGAGAAGCATTTCACTCTTGATTTTCCACACTAGGAAGAAGTGAATCAATACCTTAAATCCTCCACAGCACCCACTATGTTGACATATTTGTTTTTGAATCAGGAGACCAATATGGTTTCCCTTGATCCCACTTCTTCTAACTTAGTTTTGATTTTGTCCTCGACTATGTTGAAAAATCATGTTGTGGTAGCCACCCGAACTAAATACTATAGTAATGTGAACCCCTCAAATGGTCATGTTGCTGATCAACCTACCCGTTCGACTAGATCTCCATCAGATCCTACTCGAAATGTGTTTCCATCTAAATTGACAATTAACCCTTCCAAAGGAATTATCCATAAATCTACATTCAACCCTCGTCCAATACCCATAATTATAATGTAGTTGAGCATCTGGTTCAGGCTCCTTTATCTATGTCGACTCTTGAGTTGCTACAAAATTTCCCTTCCCAGAAGAAGGCTTTGCTTTCTACAAGTGGATGTATTGAGCCTTTATATTCTAACCTAGTAGCTTTTAACCATGAGAATTATACGCCTCGACTTCTAGCCCAATTACCTTTCATGATTCAAGTTGTTATTCACGGTAAGAATATCCATTGTTCCATTATGGACGAGGGAGCCTCAACCTGTATCATGTCTTTGTCTTGCTAGAAGGCCAATAGTTCTCCCCAATTGAATCAGTCACCAACTAATCTAAAGGATTTTGATGGAAGAGGCTTCCAACCTTGTGGAATTCTGAATTCATTACAAGTAAAATTTTGCCGCAAGATGGTATCAATAGAATTCAAAGTTATTGACGAATCGCTAGATTATAACATTATCTACTGGGTCATACGTTGGTTTATGCTACGGATGTTAATGTTTCAACATATTTCAGGATGAATACATTCTGTCATAAGGGAAGTGTAATAACCATTGATCAATTCACTTTATTTTCCACCAATTCTCAAGGTACTAGAAGTGTCCCTCTTGTGGGAGAAGCCCTACACCTGCATCAACATTTTAGAGTAGGAATACTTAAGGATTCCTCTCTTATGGGAACCTTTTCTCTTCCTCCTCCTTCTCCTGACAACTTTAACCTGGTTTCCCATGTCCACATGATGTATTCTTGTACTATTCCAGTTGATCCATGGGTAGTGCCAAATGAGTTCAATATTGATGCTTTTGATGACTGCATGCCACTAAATCCTATTGAGTTTGACTATAAAGCCATCTATTCAGCCTATGCGGTACGATCGAATATTTCCTCTTCAATCAATTAGGTTAACCACTCCTTAGATTATGGAATTTTCTTTGGTTCCTTCTCTCATACATTTTCCACTGATGAGAGCATCATGGAGATCATGATTTCAGATGATGCACCCTGGGACAATTATCATCATCATTCCTCCCTTCCAGATTCCTTCAAGGATAATATTAGTGAACTATATTGGCCTAATATCATTGAGATGTCTGCAAATTTGGTATCCATCAATGTTGTTTATTCTGAGAAGAATTTGTCGAACACCAAAGAGACTATCCCTCTTGATGTTTCTATCAAACCTGACATTGTTGAGAATGTACATGTTGGTGTGTCTTGCTCTCTCGATGAGATAAAGACCTATAAATCCTTTTTCAAATAATTTTGAGATGTTTTCACCTAGTCTTATGAATATATGTTAAGTATCGAAGAAAACTTCATTGTACCTAAAATTAAGATGTATCCTGATGCCAAGCCAGTTTAGTAGTGCCTATGTCTGGTCCATCCCAAGAAGGCTGCCACTATTAAAACTGAAGCTAAAAAACTTCTACGCGTAGGTTTAATCTACCCAGTAACTTTAACTGATTGGGTGTCAAATATTTTTCATGTCATGAAGAAAAATGGAAACATATGTATGTGTGTGTGTGTCAATTATCAAGACATTAATCATTCTTGTCCTAAGGAGAATTTTCCTACCCCATTAATCGACCCAAATATTGACAATTGTGCTAGTTGTGAAATATTTTCATTTATGGATGCTTTTTCTGGATACAGTCATATCACATTCTCCTGGCAGACCAACATTAAACTACATTTAGTTGTTCCTGGCGCACATTTGCATATCGAAAGCTCCCTTTCAAATCAAAAAATGTTGGGGCTACGTTTTGAGAGTGCAATGAATTATGCCTTCCATGACATAAAACATATCGTATAACCATATTTGGACGACCTACCTTCTCACTTAGAATTTCATGTTGATCATCTGATGCACCTTAGGGCTATCTTTTTATGCTTCCGACACTATAAAATTAGGCTCAATATGCACAAGTGTGTGTCTTGTGTCAGCTCTGGTAGACTTCTTGGTTTTGTTGTATCAAAACATGGAATTCGTATTAACCCATTAAAAGTCCAGGTGATCATGGATATGCCTATTCCTTCTTCCCTCCTTTAGCTTCAATGACTCAAATGGAAGGTTAACTTTCTTTGGAGGTTCATTCCCAACTACGTTGAAATGATCAAAGGATTTACTTACTTTTTACAGAAGGGGGTTTGCTTCCATTGGGATGACGCTTCTCAAAAGGTGTTTGATGCCTTGAAATATGTTCTAATCCGGGCATCCTTGTATCACATCCTGTACCTCACCAACATGATCACTTCTTGTACCTCACCGCTATAGTTATTACAATCACTATGGTATTGATCCAATATGATGATGTAGGAACCAAACATCCTATTTATTATTTGAGTAAAACTTGAATGATATTGAGATCAAATATACTCATGTCAAAAAATTAGCTTTTGTGGCTATTTAAGTTGTCCAAAGGTTCTACCATTATATCCATCTTTGTAAAACTATTGTTTTTTTCGATTACAACACCATGACGCACATATTCTCAAGATAATTATTGGGAGGTGTTACACAAAATTTTGTCACTGTCCCTATACTCCTCATATATAATCCTGGAGAACCTCTACACTGAACCCTACATGCTATCACATCATGAAGAAACTCCTAGCATGTCCCTCTTCATAAGCAAAATAATTCCCTTTTGCATCATTTCCCAAGAATCCTCCTTTCACCCCAGTTTACAAGACCTGCACTACTGACGAGTTTTGTCCTCGCATTGCTTTGTAGAGATTAAAACTAGAACTAGCATCGTACAAAGGGACTAAGCCCTTTTTTATTCACTTCGATCCTCTTTTGGCAAGTTTTTTGAATATGGAGTCGAAGCTTCTAGGTCTAGAAGCTTTGTAATGGAAGTCTATTAGATGGTTGGGCTGGATGGAGCCAAGGAAGTCAGTTTAGGCTCCTTTCCCCTATTAGGATGGAACAAAACCAAGAGATAAGGCCTTCTCCCATGATTAGAGGAACCATCTCCCCTCCATCCAAGCTATATAAACGTCTCATTTCCCAAGCTAAACTAGTTTTGGAGTGAGTTTGAATGATCAACAAGACATCTATAGCTTGGAGCTTTCTAGTGTATGTTTGAGGAAGAATAGTGTGCTTGGTTGGGTTTGAGACTAAAGGGAAGATGCCTTGGCCTTAAAACTTCCATTGTTGGGGGTATCCATGAGATGCTAGAAGTGTGGGAACCTAGATACGTCGGAGGAGACTAGCAATGTCAAGGCATTGGTTGTAATCTCTTTTTGAATTTATATGAATACACCTATTAATTGATTTCCTACATGAAGTGTTATCTTACATCTTTATGGCTTAATGTTCCTTGACCTGTTAAGTAGGCTCAATACAATATTGTATGCTATTACATTTGTTTTTGTTGTTTTTCTTCTTGTTTTAGGTATTCGAAGGAAGGGAGCGAAATATAGTTGGAGTAAGGAAGCAAGATCATCACCAAGCGGAATAATGTTCTAAGAGGTAGGCCCTCTTATTTGATTCTAGCTTAAGGATATTTTCCATAGATTGTTTATTTGTGGCTAGACCCGCTCTCTCAGGATAGAGGAATTGTTTGTGTCCGCACTGAGAATTTACCTACACCACAAATTGGCGACTCCACTAGGGATACAATCCTTCTGTTTGATTGATTGTCATTTTATGGTTTTGTGTGAAATTTTCTAGTATCACCATTTCCATTTAGTGTTCTCTGCTTTGCCTGGTTTACTAATTTGAGCCGGAACTTTATAGTGGCAAGTTTGGTTTTAGCCTTCGAAAATTTTTATTTTATCCTTGAATCCTCGGTCAACACATTTTTTTTTTTTGACAGTTGTGCTGATCAGCGCGAGTTTCTAAAATAGAGTCACACTGACCACCTTCTGGCACATGTTATCAGTTAGGCAGTCATGCCTATTCTTGTAGGTGAAGATTAAGGTTTTCCCTAGATCTTAACCAGTGTCTTGCCCTTCTAATTTTTGTCTCTTAGCATGTTTTGACTATATTCTCCCTAACTGGAAAGTCCTATTAACTTGGTTTATATGCTGGTTTGGCTTTCCTTTTCTTCACTTGTTTTTTTGAGTTCGTGGATGGTTTATAACCCTAGGGCATCCAGGTCATCATCCATTCACTTCTTTTTGTGCTCAGCAAGTCAAGTTGATAATCAAGTTGCTCCTTGCATTTCATTTGTTGGCCCTTTTTTTTGCTTTGATTTCCATTTAACAAGTTTGAAAAGTTTCGTTTGTTGAATTATTGTCTCTTTTTGGGCATAGATCACATTGCTCATCTTGTTTTTGGTTGAGTCTTTGCATCATTAATTTGGAAGGAATTCTCTTTTGTGCTTTACATTTGCTCGAGGTTGATTGTATTGGAAACGTTTCCTTGAAGTGTTGGTGAAATATTTGTTTTCTCATTTCATTGAAAAATACATAATTCTAGTTTGATGAATCAATATGTTACATTAGTTAGCATCATTGAAGACTAGATTTGAATCATCAATTTCATTTGAAAAGAAACGAATTCTCTTTACTAGTGAAAGGACTACTTGAAGTGCGTTTGATAGGAAAGATAGGAATTGGATAGAGTTTTTCATCATTTTGTTTTCAAAAAGAAAAATAGTGAAAGGGTCATTTTGCTTTCAATTTCTTATTTGTTTCATTCATCATGTTTTCCACTCTCATCAATGTAAACAATTCATCGAATTCAAAGGGTCTTGTCTCATTTAGTTGCATATAAAAGTTTTTCGAGTCACATCGATAAGGCCTGAAAATTGAGACATAGTTTCAAGATAAACTCTAAAATGTATTCAATTAACCTAAGGCGCATTTGAAACATAACGACCACATTTAGAAGGTCTTGGCTACAGACATGTTCTGACGTCTTTAAACCTAGCAACTATCGTTCTCTTTGGCACTAGACAACCCTAGTATGGATTTGTGCTCCCGATACCATTGTGTATATAAAGGGATACCCCAATAGGTTGCAATCCTTTCTCCATAGGAAACCGAGTCTGCTACCTTATAAACGTGATACATCGAACACAACATTCGGGGAGATTTCCTTTGCGTACTTATTAGTTCGCCGAGAGGTATTCTACAGTTCACACTTACCTGGTAATCCTTTTTCCTAGATCATCATGAGTAGTCATTTTGATCTTTTTGACTCCCTAAATATAAAATATCATCTGAGAACTTGTCCTTTCGACCTTGTTTCAAACCAAGTGATAGATTCACCTTTGCTTCTTTCTCGACTCTTAAAACATGAAAGAGCACTAGTTTGTTTTTGTGTGTTAAAATATTGTTTCCCATGATCATATAACATCTTTGTTAGTATTTTTATAGAACACATCATGAGTATACCTTTAAATACATCTTAAAGCGTTGGAATCAATCTCTCTCTTCTGGTTATTTGAGACAAAATCGTCATGGCTGAACCAGCCGGTTTGCCTAGTTCATCTTCCCCTCCTCTATTTGAAATATTGTCTGAGGAGTCTTTTCCTGAATTTCCACAATCACTTGAGGACCAAGGTATTGAGCTTGGAATTTTTCTGAGCATTCAACCTTTGTCATCTCATCCTCCCCTCCTCAGATACTAGGTCACTTTCTGACATTGGCCCGAAGTCTACAGATAATCCTATCCAGATTCCCAAGAGCCTACCAAATTTTGAAGGTCAGCTTAGACTGGTTGTTTATCCTTTAAATCCTTTATTCGATCCTGTTTTGATATCACTGCAGCGTCTATACAGTCCATACGATCATCTAAATATTCCATTGGAATTATCACCTCGAACATCTTCGGTAGTTCGTCGTCCTCTATTTTCACCTATGGAATCAAAAGGTGAGATACCAGTCTCCTCTTCGGGTCACTCAGAGGTTTCCACTCCATGCATAGTCGAGGAGCACGAATATCCTTTCCCCCTTGAAAGTTTCCCTTACACAGGAAGCATTCCAACCAGTTTTCATCCGGAGTTACCATGTAATTACATGACTTTAGCTCAATTGGTTTCAGGTACGCCTACTACGTCATCGCTATATCACAACCCTATCTGGGCATCTAGTGTTATGTCTACCTCAGGTCCGTTCATTCAGAACCCGACCTCCCAGCCTATAGTGCATTGTGCAGTTACTTCAGTCCTGGTACAACCCATCATTCCAAATCCTCTTGTTTCGTCAGTCCAAGTAACCTGTTTGGTTCAACCAATGGTCTCGAGTCATGTCTTTGTTAGTTCTTCGATCCCTCCAGTAAGTGTACAGGCTATGCCACCTCCTGGGGGGGAAGTATGAATGTTTCTATGATTCCTGGCACAACCAATGTGAGTGGCTCATAAGCTCCTATTGTTGGAATGAACTAGTCCTATTTGGGTGCCATTCTAAACCCTATCGGTGTTGTTGGATTGAGTAAAGTCTAGTACCAACAGCTGAACCCTGTTGGTCTGTCTAGGTCAAGTAACATCCAGTACCTGCAACCTAATATGGCTCAGGTTTAGTACCAACCTCCTCATGTTCCATATGGTTAATAAGTGATGGTTAATCCACCCTACATCCCTCAGCTGGACCATATGTCCAGCCTGGTTCATCCGCCGTGCCTGGTGGATATGGCTAGATACAGTTCAGGAACTTTCATGGTGTCATTTTGATAACTGTTCAAGTACCTTTGTAGTAGTAAGGACAACTTATACAGCAACAAGGGAAACATTTTTTGCAGCAAGGGCCATTCATGCAGCAACAAGGGCAGTTGATTTTGCAGCAAGGACAACTACAACAACCACAGGAGCAACCCTCGCAATCCTTGCAGCAAACCATGCAGCCGTGAATACAGTATGCGCCATAATCCTCCCAGCCTCTACCTTCGAAAGGTCAACCTCTACAGTCATAGGGATAGCCTTTACAACCACAAGGTCAGCCCTTGCAGCAACAAGGTCAACCCTGGCATCAACAACCCTATATGCATATCAACAGGGTCAACCTTTTCAAGGGCAAGGTCAGGGTCAAGTCCTGTAGCAGCAAGCACAAAATTCTTATGTCCAAAGGCAGCTGGTTCAGCCTCCTTTTGTCCAAGGACAATAGGTCCAAAATCCTTATGTCCAAGGGCAACAAGTTCAACACTGTTATGCTCAGGTACATCAGGTGCACAATCTGTATATCCAAGGCTAGTAGGCTCAACAACCTTTTAACCCATATGTTGCTTATCAGTAGCCTAAGGCTGGACATTTCAAGGATTTCAAGGTTAGAATCCTCCCTACGGGAAAGGTAACCTACAGTGGGCGAAAAATCAAATTCCATATGGAAAAAATCCCCCACTATGGGGATAAAATCCTTACCAGCAGGGATGCGCCCCGTTAGTTGGGCCCCCTTATCGATCTCAAATGCCTTTCAATACCCGATTGTCATTCTTGGCTACATTGGAATTTCCAGATGTGTCTAGACTCAAGAATGAATCGATTCATCATTCACCATACTAGCCTCCAGTTCCATCCAAGATCCTGAGCGATTGTCTAAAGTTTGAAGGAAAAGTGAAAGAGGATCCACAAGCCCACGTGATGACATATCACCTTTGGTGCTCCTTGAATTCTTATGTTGATGATTCCATTCATGTTCAACTTTTCCAACGAAATCTTACAGGTGTTGTAGCCAAATGGTATATCGAGATGCCTTGAAATACCTATCATGACTTTAATACTCTCACCATGGACTTTCTCACACATTCCCAGTTGTCGGTTCACTATGAAACTGGCACCCATTTTCTAACATTTCTCAAGCAATACACCGCGACCCACATCTCCAATCACATCCATGAATGGAGACGTAGATGTCGCCTGATTAAGTTTGATATTACTGATTAGTTGTTGACCGAGTGGTTCACCAAATCATTCATCAACAAAATTGCTGAGGACATTGCTGTGGGTGGATGCATCACCGAGAAACAAGCCATTGCGTGTGCCTAGTATCTTGATCCCGTCTATTCACAATCCAGCGCATTATATCATGTGTTACCCGATGTGTCGAGACAATCATCTGATTTGACGACATCTAAGTCTCCGACCACACCTAGTGTTGATGGAGTAATTGGTTCAATGACTCAGACCCCTTCAAAATATTCTTCCAAACAACAGTCGGTCTGCAACACTACCCCCAATGGTTCCTCTCGCAATTTATTAGGCTCTGGTCAAACCTTAAAGGTTTACATTGTCCTATCTACTGCGGCAAACAAACCCTCTAAACATAAGAAGAAATGCAAAGGCAAGGGTAAACCCGATGCCCCAAAACAGGGCCCTCCTAAGTCATCTATTGGTGATGCTTCCCAATGGAAGCCCAAATATCCATGCCTCATCTATGAGGTGGATCACTATACTAAGGATTTTCCTAGATGATTGGAAGTTAATAGTTTGCAAAAAGGGTCCCCGACTATTCTGAAAGAGCCCTTTCTATTACAGTAGACCCAAATGGTAGACCAACCTTAGTCATTCGCTTCCACAGGTTCACAAGTGTTCATGATGAGTAAACCGATTAACATGGCTACCAGGTCAAAAGAGTATCAGACTCCTACCCCGACAACAGGGAATGAGAAAGAAGGCACCCCTTCTTCTTCTACTCCATTCAGTTATGTTCGTCTCCATATAGAGCGACCTAAGTCTGATTCTGCCATTCGACCACCTTCTCCAGGTGTGCTACAAAATTCCTCGTACAATCCCAACGCTCGAGCCACTCAACATTATAACATTGTTGAATATTTTGTCCAAGCGCCATCAGCTATGTATGCTCTCGAGGTCCTTCAAAGTTCTCCTTCTCAATGGAAATGGAAATCATTACTGTCGGCTATTGGGGGTCTTGATCCAACTGACTCTAATCTCGTTTGTTTTAACCTCAGAAATCACATTCCACATTTACCTCATCAGATTTCCTTTCTTATTCAGGTGATCATAAATGAGAAAACCATTCATAGGACCATCATCGATGAAGGTGATTCCACTTGCATCTTGTCAATCGCTCATTGGAAGGTGATTGGTTCTCCTACTCTAAACCATTCCCCCAACAATTTGGAAGCTTTTTACGAACATGATTCATGACCATTCTGTGTCCTTCCCAACCTTGCCATTACTTTTGAGGGAAAGATAGTACACGTCGAAGTAGAGATCGTTGATGCTAATCTTAACTACAATATTCTACTCAAACGGAGTTGGACCCATGCCATGCATGTTGTAGCCTCCTCCCTTTTCATGTGTTTTTTTTGTCCATCAAGGGAAGATAGTCATAGTCAACCAACAGTCCTTCTTTGCCACTTCTTCCTCGAACGACAATGTTCCTTATGTCAAGCACACCGATGCTCCTTATGGAGTGTGGGGGTAAGACTCTATAAAGATCCTACCTTGATGGGTATTTTTCCCCTATCACCTCCTCATGTTGCCTCTATCAACATGATTTAGGTCAAGTCTGATCCTTTGGTCATTCCCTCCCTGTATCTTCTTGATACATGGGGTGATGTTATGCCGTTAAGTCCTGCCGAAATTAATTATGTGGAAATTGTTTCAACTTCGCCTTCGATATTCTCTGATCATCCTGTTTCAAGAACATCTCTCGATGCGTATTCTTAATCCCCGTGTCTTGGTTCATCAGAATCTCCCAATCCCTTAGCTTATACTTTTCTTTCTAATGAGAGTATCATGGAAGTAATGTCTCTAGAGGAAGTACCTTGGAACAACACTCATCATCCTTCCTCGTACTTACCTGGCTCGGTGGTCATGTCTACTTGTCTCGAGAAGTTCTCTTCTCATTTCCCAGCCCTACCACTTCAGATGCCAATTATGACTTATGAAGTTTGGTTGGAAGGTAGCATGGGTAACATTACCCAAATGTTTCGTTGAAAATGTCCATATTTGGGTAACTTGTTCTCCAGAAGAGATCAATCCCTATACTCGTCTATTCCAAGATTTCTAGGATGTTTTTGCGTAGTCATATGAATAAATTCTCGGCATTGACCCAAGTATAGGCATGCACGAGATTCCAAATTATCCTCATGCAAAGCCTATTCACCAACAGCTTCGTCCAGTGCACCCTAGGAAAGAGGCTACCATCAAAGGGTGAAGTTGAAAAACTTTTGAAAGCTAGATTTATTTATTCAATCCCTCTTACTAATTGGGTGTCGAATATTGTACCGATAACAAAGAAACAAGGAACTATTTGTATTTGCGTTGATTACCGTGATCTCAATCGTGCCTATCCTAAGGATAATTACCCCACCCCCTTCATTGACCAAATCATTGATGAGTGTGCTGGGAGTGAATTCATTTCCTTTATGGACGATTTTTATGGTTACAACCAGATAAACATTGCACTGGCTCTTCAAGATAAGACATCTTTTATTTATCCATGGGGGATCTTCGCGTATAAAAATCTCCCTTTTTGCCTTAAGAATGTTGGGTCCACATTTCAAAGAGCGATGTCTTATGATTCCATGACATTTGAAACATTGTTCAACCCTACTTGGATGATCTCCCAGCTCATGCTTGTAAATGCCATGATCACTCTCATCATATCCAGCAAATTTTTCTTCACTGTAGACACTACAACGTTCAGCTGAATCCACATAGATGTGTCTTCCGCATTGAATCCGGATGACTCCTCAACTTTATCATTTTGGAAGAAGGCATTTGCCTTGATTATCTTAAAGTCGAGGCCATAGTAAATATAGCCCATCCATCTTCGTTACATCAAATATAGAGCCTATAGGGGAAACAAAAATTGCTCTATCATTTCGCACCGAACTATGCTAAGAAAGCTTCAAGGTTCATCCGGTTGCTTAAGGAAGGAACCAAGTTTGTTTGCGATGAGGCTACCCAAAAGTCTTTTGATAACCTAAAGGCTATCCTCATCAATGCTCCTTTACCACACCCCATGAACTATCGTTGCGATTACTTCCTTTATCTAGCTGCAACCTCTAGTACCATCGCTATGGTGCTGGTATAGAATGATGACGATGCAATGAACATGTTGTTTATTACCTCAGTCACAACTTCCTTGACACCGAAACGTGTTATGCCCATGTCGAGAAGTTGGATTTGGCTGTCGTACAAGATGCTCAACATTTTTGGCATTACATTCTCCTCTGCACTACCATTAAGATTTCTAAATGCAACCCCATGACCTACGTCCTAACTCGTCAGTTGTTGGGGGGAAAGTATTCGAAGTTGATTGTCATCCTCCAAGAATTTGATTTTGTGTTCACTACTACCAAATCTAAGAAATCACTGGTCTTCTCTAAGTTGATTTGCTCCCTTCCCTTTGCTTCTCTTCCTGTTGGTGTCGATGAGCAGCTCCCAGATGAGACTCTTTTCTTAATTAGCACTCTTGATCTCTAGTATGGTGATATCATTATGTATCTACATGTTAGCACTTGAAATTTCACCTCAGGCTGAGAAAGGCAAACCTCAAGGAAACATGAAACCATTTAGCCTCGTAGCTAGCCCTACGAGGCAGGAGAAGGCTCTCTCCGGTCTATCTCGTAAAATCGCCAATAGATGAGATGACCAATAGTGTAACACTGATATTAGGCTAGTAAACTGATCAAAGAGTTTGATTTTGGGGTTTTTGGGTTTTTGGTTGCAAATTGAGGAGAGGGCAATTTTGGGTGCGGGGATTGGACACAGTTTCTGTAGGGGGTTCTTTGGGGCGAGGTAGGAGACAATATTGATGCCTTTAACTGAAGTGGATGGTCAGGAATGACAAGTGAGGAGCTAAGGAGAGCAAACAATAACTTTGAATTCTCCTTAAACAGTAGAAAACATTGAAATTAAACAAACTTAAAAGCAGAGCATGACAAGCATGAATTCTTACTTTAACACTTCATTTGTTTAATGTGCAGAAGTAAAGAAAGGAAATGAATCACATAACAAAGATTACAATAACATTAAGAAACACACCATCAACACATGAGTCCACAAGAATCCCAAAATGGACTACAAAACCCTCGTCTTCCTTAGCCAAAAATTGCAGAGATATAGGGAAATAATACAATGATAGTTTCTCCCTGAAGAGTCCAACCTTCCAACCACTGAAAATGACTAAGAAAATACATAATATAGGCAAGCTAACACCTTTCCTTGCCTCTAGGGGTCGAGCTCATCCTTCTAGGATTTGTTTCAACCACTTCTAAACTTAGCACTAAAATCTAGGCAGTCAAAACAACTTGCCTCTATAAACTAGGAAACCAATCCATTCATTAAATGTTTGCTATTTCATGCATGAATCTTGTAGAAGAGGTAAATGAGTGTCATGGTAACATGAAAATACATTAATTACATCAAACAGGGTGAAAAATCCCATCTCAAGTCAAAACTGGTAAAAGCTGGGTGAATTCCTGAGATGTAGATGAATTTTCTGTGAAAACTGCCCAACATGTCACACGCCTCTGCCTGACATGTCGCGCACATTTGGAACCATGTTTGGGGCACTTGAAGGTGGAAAAATTGGGAAAGAGTAGGCTTGTTGGAAAGGTCTGTGAGTCTACTTTCCAACCCAACTGGAATTTTTGGATTTGGAGTTCATTTGCCCTGTCAAACATCAATTCTCCCAAGACAGCTTTCTGCAGTTCAAAAAGGTGGCAGAAAGTCAAATTTTGCATGTTTTTTGACTTTTTGGAGGCCCAAAACATCACAAAATCTCAAGTCCTTCCATGTGCATATGTAACTTTGCATGACAAATCTGGAAATGTTGAGTTTTTGTCAAATGGAGGTGCCGGGACGACATGTCTCACCGGGGGTGAGACGCGTTAATGAGCAAAAACCTGTAAATTGCCAAAAAATACCAAAAATGACCCAAAATGCTCAATTTTTTTTGAAATTTATGCTGTGGCTGAGCTATTTAGTGCTATGCTCCTTCAAGGAAGCCTCAACCAAGATACGGAGGGGATCAGGCCTTTTTCTCCGTTTTAGTGCCTTTGCCAACCGCCTTTGAAGCACTTTCATCTTTGCTTTGCACACGTGCATCTGCGCCCAATAATGATTTTTCATGTTCCTCAGCAGTTTGTTATTTTGATTGGCCTTAGCCAACAGCCTCTCCAAATGTGAATTTGCCTGGATGAGCATGGACTCTCGGTCAGCGGGCAATGGGTCACCGGGTCTTCTTCGGTTCAAGATTCAGTCGCTACGAATCCTCCATAGCTCATCAAGTGATTTCTCCTCCTCCAACTGTTTGTTGCGTTGCTCTAAATAGTTGATTATCCATTTTGCCATCAATAATTTCGTTTGTAGCGACTGAATCTTGGTACTTTTCTCTCGGATGATATCCTTGAGCTCTGTGCTAGGAGAACCGGCGTCAAGATCAATAACTGGATCACCTGGCAATCTCTCCTCAATCATGGGCTGCTTGCCCCTCTCTGATACCTGTGCTGCTGTTGGAAACGAGGCCCCTTCCACCTGGTGTGGAGATAACACTTGCGGTGCTGATGAAGAAGGCGAGACCCCTTCCACCTGGTGTGGAGAAAGTACTCGCCGAGCTGCTGCAAATAAGGCTCTTGGGAAGGGAAAGGGGTAGGGTTTATTTTCTTTGCAAATTTAAAAGGGAAATTGACATGGAAATATAGGGAAAATGAAATGGGACCAAGGGGAAACAATGAAACAGCAATAAACCCTAGCACCTTTTACAAATTTATAAACATCCATATGGAGTGTTTCTTCTTTCCCAATTTGATCATTACAAGCACATTCATGATGTTTCCCAACTAATTCAGCAACTATTCACAAGTTTGAAGGGCCTACCTCAAGCAATTTGATGAAGTAAAGGAGTCTTGAGCAATTCTGAAATGAGCTGGGGGAAGCTAGCTTGACATGTCGCGCAGCACACCCAACAAGTCTCGCACCTCTCAACGTGTCGCGCCCGTTGCAACATTCCACTATGTGAGACCCTCCGACATGTCGCGTGCCTCCCAACAAGTCGCGCACCTATCTTGACATGTCTCGCTTTTTCACGAGGCTTTTGAAGGCCTTCCCGGTGTCAGAATCGGGAGCAGGATAGCTCGTTGGAAAGGTATTTGAGTCTACTTTTCAGCCCAACTGAAAATTTCTCAATTTGTAGTTGATTTGACCTGTCAAAAATCAAATCTCCCAAGACTTGTCAAAAAGTGCCAAATGAGGCTGCCTCAAGGAAGAGTGTTGTTGCAGTCAACTTTTGAATGCCTTCCTCAACCCAAAATTTATCTCGTGTTAGCTCATTGGAAATATATTTGTGTCTAGTTATCATTTTACCCTTCAAGAAAATCATTTGGCCAACCACGCTTGGAGAAAACTTGATTTTCCCAAGGTCACTTCAGAGGTGTCTTTGATTCTCCTGAGGCAACGGTATTCTTGACATTTCTCTGAAACCATGACACCTGTGCAAAACGTGAAGGAGGTTTTTCTTCTTTGGAATGTTTTGGACAAAAACCTCTCTCAGTTTCCCAAAATTCATCTTTGATTTCTCTGGAACATTATTTGAGTACGACTTGTCCCGATGTGTGAAACAAGGAATTTTCTTGAAATGGAGCGAAATGAAGGGGATAGGGGGCTTCTAAATTCTTTGGGAAATTTTTTGGAGTGGGGAGGGATGTTAGGAAGCAGGGGAAAGTGAAATCTCAGAGATTGAGTGAGGGGAAGGGGTCGAAAAGGGAAAAACACAGGCCCAACCTAGAAAATTGCCAGGTTGTAGCAAGAAACTAGGGTTTGTGCGAAAATGAGGATTTTGGGGGATCTGAGTGTTGGGAAGTGCTTGATAAGGTACATTAAGGATAGGGGAAGGTGTATGAACATCAGGAAACAAGTTTTTCTGATGATTTGACCGTCCAAGAGAAATTAGCTTTCAAAACCCTAGGAGAGGGAAATGACCTTGCCTAGGTGCAACAGAAGCATGAACAAGGTGTAACATGACCCAATGGAATCTAATATGATGATGAAAACCCTCTGAATGATGATAGACTCAGCTGAATAGTGACATAGATTGGCATTTGGGAAACTTTGAAAAGAGTGAGAGCAAACCCTAGACCTAATGCCTAGTGACCAAATTTTGCTTGAAGACTCACTGAAATGACAAAATTTGACCTTGACACTTCAAAATCACTTTGTAATAGCATATTTGATCACTGGAGGAAGGCTGGAAAGACTGACACTAACAATACCTACCGACCCTTCTGCCAACCTAGGGTTTGACAAATCTCTGGCAATGATGATTTTGTTGGCAGTCGGAGGTCGTTCGTCCTCGGCCAACCCTAAGTCTACTTTGAGGCCCCTTCCCGGGCTTTTCCAGTTCCAATTTCTCGACCCACACTTTAAAAAAACGTCCTCGAGCTCTCTATTAAGAAATTGCTCAGGTGAATGGGGTTTTACACTACTTACTTGTGGAAAATGATATGCTTCTGCCTGCGTGAAACCCTCCTCCTGCGAAAAAGGCTCCTGCGAGTTATGAAACCCTGTAACTCCGCGACTATTCAACACAGCCAACCGCAGACTTTCCTCTAGAAGGCCATTTGCGTTCCTGTTCCTCCACGACGATTCCGAAACTGACTTCAAGTGCCCATGGTGGCCAACTGGCCCGAAAAAACATTCAATATTATGAGCAGTAAGCTCCTTCCCCCACACCGACAAAATATACTCCGGCTTCGGGTGGAGGTCGACGACTTCCCTTGGTTTGACCATGGTTAATCAAGGAACAGCTGGTTAATGCAGAAGCTGCCAACGGTTCATTCCCACCTTCGCTAACAGGGAGTAAACTAGCACATCCCGGGAATGGTGATAGCGCAAAGGAAACCAGGAGACTACCTTCAACAATTTTTCTGCTGCCATATTCAGACGAGGGCTTATGCAACCCATGTTCTAAAGCCCACGCTTATGACCGTCCAGATGTCCCCATCTGGCACCACAGTCTGCCGTGTGCTTCCTCAAATCCTCACATCTGTCCTCCTGCGTACGCCTGTTGCCCATGCAGACTCTGTGCTCGCATCTGTGGAGCCTTAGGGCCATGCCCTGCTAGTCGTGCACGAACCCTAGCTCCTGCGACCATGCGCTAAACCCTCCCAAACTGCAGAGCACCTCGCTCTCCATGTGAAGTTGAACAATCCTCAACCAAGTAAGGTTTACTTAAAACTTAGGATGTATTTAATTTTGAGATGAGAAAGAGATAACAAAAATAGTTTTCATTACATAGAATTTATGATTACCTAGTTATATTAGATTTTCTCTATCTATTAAGATTTTCAGATTAAGAAGTTAAAGTATTATATTATTTTCTCAGAGATAACTATTTCTTCCAGTTAATCACCAATTGTGGTGCTGTACAACAACCCCCCATTTCATAAAAAACTTTACACAAGATCTTAATATGAAATTGGTTCCTTTTAAAATAAACTTAGTTAGATGTGGGAATAAAACGGTATTTACCTCATCACAAGAAAAATCCTTATGAAAAGCCCCGATGTAAATGAATCATTTTTTAAGGCCATTTAATTAAAAACAAAGTGTTCCTTTAAAAATATTATAAAATCATTCTATATTGCGATAAAGTGATCGGAGATCGCATATCGCAATATCAAAGGAGACACACATAAAAACAAAACCTCACCCAATTCTCTGATCCGAAAAGGTAATCGCAATCGGTAATCAGGGAAAGCAAATGCCAAAGGTACAATAAAACAAATCCCCTCAACTCCTCTGATCCGATAAAGACATCGCAATCAGCAAATGAGCCGTGTCAATGATAAAGGAACATATGAAAGGGCCTAATCAAAACTCCCGATGCGATAAAGCAAATCGCAATCGACAATTGGCAGAGTCACATGACAAAGGGATAAAGCTCAAGCCAAATCCTGGCTGCAATCTATTAATTGGGCGCGCATCTCGAAAGGTAAATATACATTAAAACAATTTGCATGCATTATGTTGTATCACCTTTTGGTAATCGGGGAAAACAAATGCCAAAGGTAAAATAAAACAAATCCCCTTTCGGTAATCAGAAATATTTACAGCAAGTGCTAAAGCCCTTCCCTTTGATACTCTCGATCGTTGATTTGCGATTTATCGCTAATCGTTGATCATTGAAATGTAATGCACGCTTCAAATAATCATTCGGCATATGAGTGATGTGATGGACATTTATGATGTTATTTACCACGATTGACAGTTTAAACGACTATTCAATACTGTAGTTAAGGATAGATCTTTTAAAATATTTTATATGTGGTAATCCTTAACTATATTTGATTTATCATACACCAATCAACGTAATTCTATTCATTGTAATATTGGCTTGCATCAACACTTTCTCTATATCACGGTTTGCAATTGTTTGTGCAGAGTTCTTCCTAAACCAGAAATCCAAAGAAAATGGGGAAGAAATCAAAGAAGTCCACAACAGCAGCTCCTACAGTCAAAGATCCAGGACCAAGCAAAAAAGGATTAATCTCAAATACAACATGCCTTGGTCTAGGAAATACCAACTGCGAGAGCATTTATAATCTGATAGAAACAGAGGAGCCCGAAGAATTATCAGAGGAAGCCACAACTGATTCAACTGACAAATCAGAAGGAACTCTTAAAAAATTGGCTTGTTCTTATCTTCATAGAATAACAACACGAGCTAAAATCCTGCCATATACTGAGGTGGTAAGATGGGTGGTAGAGAAAATTCCAGTCTCAGACAGAACATTTTGCACAGCTGATGGGAGGATATTCTGCTCATTCCAGCCTGAGGATCTCATGAAAATGTACCACTTACCTCAACTTGAGAAGCGATACAACAAGGCGTTCCTAGAAGCGTCTGCGAAGGAAAACGACTCAGAGTCAGCCCCGATAAAGCAATGGAGGCATTTCCCCGAAAAGCACAAGCACGAGTCATTGGGTAAGTACTCTGTTGACTCATTGGCTTCCCCCTATTGTTATGCTGGAGCTATGATGTGTAGGATGTGGGGAATACATGATTCTGCCAAATTCACTATAGAAATGGTCCCTCTAATGGAAGCTGTAATCAATGGTATGTGATGGATTGGGAAAATATTTTGTCCGATAAACTAGCCACAACAATTTTAGAGTACAGAACAAATGCACATAAAACGTCCCAGACCATTCCCCCTTTCTATTACAGTGCGTATATTATGGATACTATTTGTTTTAATTCTGAATATTCAATACTCGGATGGAAGTGGACTGCTCAGGATCCAAACCCAATTCATATTTATCATCAACTGTTATGGAAGGCGCATTACAAAAATCATCTGTATAAAATTTGCAATAGTTTTATTTGACATGTATATTATTCTATTTCTAATAAGCCTACTCCCAGGATATCCCAAGAAGCAGAGACTGACTTGACAACAGTGGGTAGTTGGTTCGGGGAGGAAAAATTTACCTATGTAAGGCTTTTTGGCAGCCTCACTAAACCCCATGTTCTCCCCCTGTATGTGCCTGATAAATTGTTAGCTCAGGAATTGGCTTATCAAATTATAGTAGAAGGGACATCCAAAACCCTTAAGGATTCAAAGAAACACATGTGGCCTACATTTCTCTTATGATGTGGCATTTGCACTCTACATGACTACAAGCATGCCAAGAAAGAGACAAAAAAGATTCAAATGTTGAATCTTGCCACAATTCTTAATAGGCAATATGATCCAAGACGGATTGCTTATAACATCACGTGTCAAGCCAAAGTTGCACGTAGAAGAAATACCACCCTTAGATGTCTTCTACAACCCTAAGCATAGGGCTTTAATAAAGAGACAAAGGAAAAAGAGAAAACTTGATCAATCTTCTCTTTTACCTGCACAGATGGAGATAACTAATGTGGTATGGAGAAAGGAAGTCAACCCTTCTGAAGATCTTACTAAACTCTCTCAGTATGTTGGGGCATACACAACAACGACTATGGACAAGGTATCAGAAGTCAGCAATTTGCTTAAAGAAAAGGATCAAGCAATCGTCTCACTAGAGACACAGGTACATGAAAAATAGTAGAGGATAGAGCAGTTAGAGCAGCAGTTAGCGGCACAGAAGTAGTCAAACGACCAATTAAACGAGCAATTGCTCAAAGATAAATAGAGGATAGATCAACATGCAGTTCAAAAGCAAAAGGAACTATCTCAAGCATTGAACAAGCTGAAGTCAATGAATGAACAATTAAGCAAATCAAAAGAAGAATAGATTGCTCAATTGTCACTACAAATAGAAAGGTTCAAAGGATTTCATCAAGTGGAAGAATTCAAATCAGAGGCTCTCCAAATTACTAAAACACTATCTAATCAGTTGAGCTTGTTATGTCATAATATCTCTCTTGCTCTACCCCTATGTGAAATTTTCTCGTCTATGATTGATAAGTCAGTTGATGCAAGATAGAAATTGGAGTAGGCAGATGAAACACTAACAGAGTTTCTCTCCTGGAAAGAAACCAAGGAAGGACAAGCTGCAAATTTACCCCAAATTCTGGAATCACATAAGGAAATCTTGTTCCTAGAATGGCAATCTCAACTGATGAAAGCAGGAAGGGTGACTTCAAGATGTAGATCGGTGATTAGTAATCTGATTGAATTGATTAATGATACTCTTTATTTATCAAATTTAATTTGTGAATTTTCTCCAGGGAAACTGCCATCGGTGAAAGCATTGGAGCAGACATGGAAACATGAGCTAGAAAAGAGGGAGAGATTGATCGTGGGCATTCAAAATTTAACATGGGAAACCTTTTGGTTCTTCCTTGTTAAACCACATAGTCAAAGGACAACGATGAAATGCCTAACTGATGCAATCGGTTACATGATTCCTGAAATTATTGATGCCACATATACTGCCCAACTACATTCACGTATGAGTCATCCTCCAGAACTGCAACCGATGCTCGCCATATGCAAGCTCAAGCCAAAAGATAGTCAGCCGAAACAATGAACCATTCTTACCGATTGGAAGCATGTCTATTTCGTGGAGATTTTCATATATTTGTGATTTGGTTACACCAGCTCACAGCATTTTTATTTCATAGTTAGTTTGTTTAGATAGTATTTATAGACCCTTTCATGTTTTTAAAAAGGGTCCTAAAAATTTTGTATTAAGACTTGGATCGGGAGTTGCACTACTGTGCTTCCGATATATATATATATATATATATTTTTTTTTTTATGAAACTGGACTTGAATTTTGAGTTTTAATGAAGAGTACTTTTGTCTGATATGCACTACTGCTTCCTATAAAAGTATTTCCAAGTTAGAGAGCAGGATCCAAATGCAATTCATATTGGAGGGGATTCAAACACATATGGTACTATTATCTATCTTTTGCTTCATTCTTTTATGTGAACTAGCATTCATTCATTTTGCTATTATTGATGTATGTATATGCTCTTACAACAATCTCTTTTACTTATCACTATTGAATGTTCAAGAGTTGTTATTTTTAATCTATATATGTGTCAATGATATATAAAGATCAGTTCAATAATGTTTTAATTATTACTTTGTTCAACTACTTGAACAAAGTAATTATCATATGAATGAATATTTTTGTTTAAAAGTAGAGTCATCTACATGCCTAGTTTTCAATAAGAACCATTAAGAATTGCACTAAGATAGAGACTTCCTCGGATATATTAGTTAATTACATTATTGCATTTTACAATAAATATTTTGCCATTTTCCATTAGATGTAAGTAAATCAAAAACTTATCCATCTCATTTATAAATCATTGGGAAACTGGTTCCATTATCCACAGGCGGAGCCACCACACCAAGTGGAAAAGGAGTTGCATTAAGGTCCGGACTGGGTGGTTTTCCCCGATGTTTATGCAGCGATTTTCGAGGCATCAACATTTTTGGCGGTAGAAGGAGGGCATGAACTGTGAATGGCAAGAAAACCCAAATCTACAATCCATTCTGAGAGTAAATCTCCCTCCACCTCACCTTCGACTTCCCCCTTGGAGGTTGGAACTCCAGTTTCCAAGCGAGAAGTAGAGGAGACAATGACCACTGCTCAACCCCAAAGTATCCTAGATAAATTAACTCCAGAATATCTTGAAGTACAGTCTCTTATCCACAAACTTCAAGGATTCTCAATATCACCACATAAATCTTAGGTATCTCAAGGCAGTGTAACTTCTCAATTCATTCCTTCTCACCCCCTCACTAGACTTCAGAGTAAAAAGCTTGGTATTGAACCTACTGAGTTAGCTCTACCTAAAAGGAAACAGGCAAGGAAGACAACTGAAGGATCTGACAGTGAAAATTTCTCATCATCATCATCCATTTCATCTTCTCCAGTGCGAAGTCAACCATCCACCCCTCCACTCCAGATTGTTGTTCAACAAAGGAACTGGAACTTCAACATTTGTTTCTCAACCTCCTCAAACTTCAATATCTGCTCCTTCCCAACCATCTGGAACTTCATCGGCACTATCATCTGTTAGTAGCTATCCATGGAATAATCCCTGTGTAGTAACAATTTCTGCACCTTTGAACCCATTGCCAGCTCATCCTGAAAAATGGTTGCCAAAATTCAATCTAGATGTAGGCATACAGGTAGATGAACACATTAACAACTTTATGTTGTCAATCAACTTAAAAGGTGTTACAGAGGAAGATGTAGTTGTTAGAATTTTCCCTTATACCCTACAAGGATCAACTGGGTCTTGGTACTTTTCCTTGCCATCAGGACCCATTACTAGTTGGAACATTTTTCAAGAACAGTTCTTGACTAAATACGGTGATGACAGATCTGTAGTGACATTAATCAATGATCTTTCAAACCTTAGAATATAGTCTAAAGAGCCCAGAAAAGAATTCAATTCATGATTTAATAAACTCTTAAATAAGATTTCGACTGCCTCTAAACCTAGTGAGCAAGTTATAAGCGAATGGTATATAACAACTTTACCTTCAAATATAGCTATCTTTGTAGATAGAGCTGCAAAACCGACTCTAGCAGAAAATTTGAAAGAGGCACTTGTTGTGGAGAAATGCATCATTCCCTAGAAAAGAAAGCTGCTCTTGAAGATAGAAAATCAAAAAAGGTCTCCTTAAAAGATGACTCGAAGAAGAAAATGGCTAAAGATCCCTACGATATGGAAGGTATCCAAAAAGTTCTCAAGACTATGTCAAATGAAATGATAGAAATAAAGAAGCAAGTAGCTGAGACTTCAACAAAAAGGCCATTTACAAACTTTAAGAAACTGGAGTCAAAACCCCCAAATGCTATATCCAGTGCAGACTCAGACCCCAAAGAAGATGAAGAAGAAGAGATAGTCTTATCATCTGAAGAAACTAAAGAAGAAGTAACTGTAGAATGTCATGGGATGTGGGACTTTATCTTACCTAATTATGATACATAAAATGAACAGGAAGCTTTCCCTGTAACTACCAGGAGTAAAGGTACTCCTGAACCTGTTCAAATAACTCAGAATAAAAAGAATATAGGTACCACAACTAAAGAAAAAGTTCCCACAAAGAAGTCTACAACGATACCTTCTCAAAATTAGCTATTAGCTTCAAATTCACCTTTAGCATCTAAAATGTTAGTAGTTACAGACTCTATGGATTACAACATTATTGAAGACATGAAGAAAACAAAGGCAAATATCACAATGTTTGAGCTTAGTAAACTCAAACATCAACAAAAATTGGTGCTTAAGGAGTTAGAAGCAGTACCTTCCTCTCCTCTTCCAAACGCTGTATTGTCCAAGGCTACTAATGAAACAGGTAAACCACCTCTTGGTAGAGTAGAAGCTACTAATGCTGTTCTAATCAGAGATAGATCAAATTCCCATACTCCTCATTTTTTCTTAACCTATGAGATTTATAAATAGAAATCTACACAATTGCTTGATAGACTTAGGGGCTTCCTCAAATATAATGCCAGCTTCAATTTGTTCTAAATTGAATATTGAACCTCGAAAGTCTGCAATCCATATTGTCTAGTTGGATAGAACTAAGGTCAAAGTATTAGGAGAAATCAACTCAGTTACCATTAGGTTATCAACTGACCCAAGAGTTGTTCAAAGAATTGATATTTTAATCACTGATATTCCTGATCTCTATGGTTTGATTTTAAGTAGAGACTGGTCTGAGAAACTTCATGGTTACATTTCCATCGATTGGTTGCACATGTGGCTTCCCTATAAAGGAAAGCCAAATCATATAAAGATTGATCGGGAGAAACATATGACTCATATTGTTACTGAGTTTGAGCAAGAAAACCAGCCAATAACATTCAACAACAACATTTTGGGTAACTATTCATCCGAATCATTCTTTGGTAATTTTACTGCTAAATCATCACCTTTCTGAGTTAATATTTTCACATCTCAAATTGAAATTTTTTCCCAAACAGATACATCAAGATGTGTTAAAATTATTGAGGAAACTGTAAATAAAACTGTAGATAAACCTTTGTTTTGGTCATTATATTTTGATGGGTCTAAATCTAATGAAGGTGCAGCAGCAGGATGTATTTTAGTTAGTCTTGAGGGAGAAAAAACCATGTTATCATGCAGATTAGAATTCAAATGCACCAACAATACTGCTAAATATGAAGCCTTGATTCAAGGACTTTATAAAGCAACCAGTCTTAAAGTTCAATATTTGAAAGTGTTCGGTAACTCTGAAATTGTTATAAGACAAGTCAGAAATACTATACATTGCCTTTCTGGTCACCTTAAACATTATCAATCCTTGGTGCAAGACCTTGTATCTCATTTTCTAGCATTTAATATTTCTCCCATCCCTAGATCTCATAATGTAATGGCAGATTTACTAGCTAATGTTGCTTCTAAGCTCCTGCCATCTGAAGATCACAGACCGATAGATTTTCAGTACAATTAATTTTCAGCCATAGATTCCTGACAATGTCACTAATTGGCGAGTGTTTAATCATGGTGATGACATTTTAAATTTCTTAACTTCTGATAAGTCTTATGATAGTAAAATTATTGATGAAAGTGAGCATGATCTTCAAATGAAATAAAAGCTTGAAGAAAACTCAATACCCAAACTAGTGGTCACACTTGAAGACCTTTGTGACATCAAAAATAGGTTTAAACAAGTTACTAACTCAAAGCTCCAAAGTTCTGCTTTGATATTTGAATTAATAAACCTTGGTACTAAGGAGAATCCACAAAACATCAATTTGGGATTATGACTTACTTCAGAAGAAACTATTGTATTTATCAGATTATTGCATAGATATAAAAATGTTATCGCTTGGAAATATGATGATTTGAAAATGTATGATACATCTATCATACAACATACAATTCCGATGATATCTGAAGAAAAACCAGTACAACAAAAATTAAGGAAGATTCATCCTAACCTAGAGAGTCAAATAAACGCTGAATTAAACAAACTCTTAAAAGCTAAGATAATTTTTCTTGTTGGACATTCAAATTGGGTGTCCAACATGGTGCCAATAAGGAAGAAAAATGGTGACATTAGAATTTGTGTTGATTTCAGAAATCTTAATAAAGCAAGTCAAAATGATAACTTCCCTTTACCTACCATGGAGCAAACTCTCAATTCAGTAGCTAGTTCTGAACTAATGTCATTCTTAGATGGTTTTTCAGGTTATAACCAAATTTTGGTCCACCCTGATGACAGACTTAAGACTACTTTCAGAACTAAGTGAGGAACTTATGCCTATCAAAAAATGCCTTTTGGATTATTGAATGCTAGAGCCACATTCCAAAGAGCGATGGACATAGCATTCAAAGGTCTAATCAATAAATCGGTAGTTGTCTATTTGGATGACATTACTGTTTTCTCTAAATAAAGATCAAATCATTTGCATAACTTGAAACAAATCTTTGAGCGCTGTAAAAGGTATGGCATTTCACTTAATCCTAAGAAGTCCTTTTTCGCTCTTGACTAAGGTAAACTCTTGGGTTTCATTGTCTCAAAGGATGGTATTTATATTGATCCAGATAGAATCAAAGAGATTTCTAATATTCCATTTCCACATGATAAAAAAATAATGCAATCATTTTTAGGCCAAATTAATTTTGTAAAAAGATTTTTCCAAGATTTTTCACAGATTGTTTTACCATTACAAACTATGATTAAGAAAAACTCAGTGTTTAAATGGGGACATATAGAGAAAGAAGCTTTTGATTCAATCAAGCAAACAATCATAAATGCTCATGAATTAGACACCCTTGATTTTTCGAATCATTTCATTTTATATACTCTCGCATCTGATTTATCTTATGTAGCAGTGCTGGCATAAATCAATGATCAAAACTTGGAAGCACCAATTTCATTTTATAGTTCAAACCTTCAAGGTGCTCAACTCAATTACTCTGAAGTTGAAAAGCAAGCCTTTGCTATATAGAAAGCCATTAAACACTTCAGGCTCTTTCTCTTAAAGGCTCATACAAAATTTATAGTCCCTTTTTTAGCAATAAGACAGTTACTATTTCAAAGGGAATTGGGAGAAAAAAGGGGAAATTGGGTCATGACATTACAAGAATATGACTTGGAAATTAGACCAACAAAGATTGTCAAAGGCCAAGGTTTTTGTAGGTTGTTAGCAGGAGCTTCTAATATTCAGGAACATGAAGGTACAAACACTATTGAAGAGATCAATGAGATAAGTACTAGTAATCCTAAATCCCAATATGCAGATTTGATATTCTATTTGAAAAATGGATATGCTCCTTCTAATCTTTCCTATAAAAACAAGCGTGTCATAAGATTGAAAGCAAAAAATTTCATGATTGTTGATGATGTGTTGTTTAGATGGGAATTATGATTCAATTTTGTTAAGATGCTTGGAAAAACCTGAAGCGCAAAAGGTCTTGCAGGAACTACATGATGGTCCGGCAAGAGGACATTTTGGAGTTGATGCAACAACCCACAAAATCATTCATGCTGGGTATTACTGGCCCACCTTATTTAGAGATACTCATGAATATGTAAGGAAATGCCAAACATGTCAAACTAGTAGTGGAAGACAAAGGAAGCCAGCTTTTCCTTTGCAACCAGTGAACATTGAACAACCATTTGAACAATGGGGATTGGATATCATTAGAGAAATCACTCCACACTCATCCAAACAGCATAGGTATATTCTTACAGCTACCGATTAATTTACTAAGTGGGTGGAAGAAATTCCTTTGAAGACAACAAACTCTGAGGCAATCATTGAATTCATAGATCAATTCATCATTACCAGGTTTGGTGTCCCAAATGCTCTTATTTTTGATAATGCATCTTACTTATCTGGTAATTCTATACTTGAATTTGCTATCAAAAGAGAATTCAAACTGAAATATTCTGCAAACTACTACCCTCAGGGTAATGGTTTAGTAGAATCTACCAATAAAAATCTTATCAAAATCATTAAGAGAACTATGGAACAGAATCATAAGAACTGGCATAAGTCTTTGATATTTGCACTATGGGCAGACCGTATAACATAGAAGGCCTCAATAGGAACTTCTCCATTTAATCTAGTGTACGGAAAGGAGGCTATCATCCCATCAAATTTAGTACTTCCATCACTAGCTTCAGTGCAGTTTATTGAAGAAAATCTCTCATTTTCTATTCAATTAAGACATCATCAGATCCTGAAAGTAGAGGAAGAACGGGAGAAAGCCCGAATTACATATGCAAAGCATCAACAAATTATCAAGTCTTCTTTTGATACAACTTCAATAGGCTCAAAACATTTACAAGTTGGTGATCTAGTTTTGAAATGGGACAAAGCCCATGAGGATAAAGGAAAACACACTAAGTTTCAGAAAATGTGGCTTGGACCATTCCAAATCAACGAGAAGATAGGCCCATCTACATTCATATTACAAGATCTATAAGGAAAAAGAGATTTTCTTCCTGTCAATGGCCTTATTTTGAAAAAATTCTTCAATTGAGGAGGTAACCCCTTCTCACTTTGTAAATATTCAATTTCCAGCTATATTTGTGTGAATAATTAGCTATTTTTCTCTTAGGAAATAAAGTTGTAAATAGCCTTCTGTTAGTCTTTACTATATTGAGAAAGTCACTCAAAAGAGAATAGTCTTAAATATTTACTTTTGATAGATGGAAGCCTTGAAGGAAAAGGAAAATTCTAGGGAATTAGGTATAATTGAATTCTGAAAACCCTTTTCATTTTTGTAAAATCTTCTCAAAACTTAAAAATACTGTAAATCATTTTAAAATTTTTAGAAGCCTAAAAACGGTTATCAATACAAAGCAAAGATTGATTCAATCTTAGCATCTTCAACTCTCAAAATTGTCATCCATGTTCTCTTAAGGAGAAAATTATTCACCCCATCCATCAAAGTTTATGATTTTTCAGAGTGTAATTCTAAAATATATTTGATATTAAAGATAAGAGGTCTTATCATAAGCCTGCTTACCATGTTCATAGGGGACTAGTTCAACTGATATTACCAATACTGCATACTAAAACAGGGTAATGACTTATAATTATAAGGCAAGGGGTCTCATTACGAGCCAACTTGTTCAGTTAAATTACAACCAGTGAATGGCATTGTCAACAACTGGCCACTGAACCAGGACAATGTTTTTTATCTTACAAAATAAAGAAAAAGGAAAAAAGAAAATGAAATACAAAAAAATGTGGAAACATATCTTTTTGAATTCATTCTTTTAAATTATACTCTAAAATGGATGGAAAAATGAATGATTAAATGGTTAAAAGGTAACCTTGCCGAGACTATGGACGTTTGTTGGCAGCAGTGGCTCTACCTATGACGAAGGAGTCATTATGCAATCTAAGTACTAGAAGTCTTTTGTTTTATCATTATCAACCAAGTAAGGTTTACTTAAAACTTAGGATGTATTTAATCTTGAGATGAGAAAGAGATAGCAAAAATAATTTTCATTACATTCAAAATTTATGATTACCTAGTTATATTAGATTTTCTTTCTTTATTAAGGTTTTCAGATTAAGAAGTTAAAGTATTATACTATTTTCTCAGAGATAACTGTTTCTTCGAGTGAATCGCCAATTGTTGTGCTGTACAACAACCCCCCATTTCATAAAAAACTTTACACAAGATCTTAATATGAAATGGGTCCCTTTTAAAATAAACTTAGTTAGATGTGTGAATAAAATGCTATTTACCTCATCACAAAAAAATCCTTATTAAAAGCCCCGATGTAAATGAATCATTTTATAAGGCCTTTTAATTAAAAATAAAGTGTTCTTTTAAAAATATTATAAATTCATTCTATATTGCGATAAAGCGATCAGAGATCGCATATCGCAATATCAAAGGAGACACACACAAAAACAAAACCTCACCCAATTCTCCGATCCGAAAAGGTAATCGCAATTGGTAATCGGGAAAAACAAATGCCAAAGGTACAATAAAACAAAGCCCCTCAACTCCTCCGATTCGATAAAGAAATCGCAATCGGAAAATTGGCTGTGTCAATGATAAAGGTACATATGAAAGGGCCTAATCAAAACTCCCGAAGCAATAAATCAAATCGCAATCGGCAATCGGCGGAGTCACATGACGAAGGGATACAACTCAAGCCAAATCCCGACTATGATCTATTAATTGGGCGTGCATCTCGAAAGGTAAATATACATTAAAATAGTTTGCATGCATTATGTTGTATCACCTTTCAGTAATCGAAAATATTTACAGCAAGTGCTAAAGCCCTTCCCATTGACACTCCCGATTACTGATTTGAGATTTATCGCTAATCGTCGATCAATGAAATCTAAAGCATGCTTCAAATAATCATTTAGCACATGAGCGACATGATGGGAATTTATGATGTTATTTAACACGATTGACAGTTTAAACGGCTATTCAATACTGCAGTTAAGCATAGATCTTTTAAAAGATTTTATCCGTGGTAATCCTTAACTATATTTCATTTATCATACGCCAATCAACGTAATTCTATTCATTATAATATTGGCTTGCAACAACACTTTCTCTGTATCACAGTTTGCAATTGTTTGTGCAGAGTTCTTCCTAAACCAGAAATCCAGAGAAAATGGGGAAGAAATCAAAGAAGTCCACAACAATAGCTCATGCAGTAAAAGATCCAGGACCAAGCAAAAAAGGATTAATCTCAGATACGACATGCCTTGGTCTAGGAAATACTAGTTGGGAGAGCATTTATAATCTGATAGAAGTAGAGGAGCCCGAAGAATTATCAGAGGAAGCCACAACCGATTCAACTAACAAATCAGAAGGAACTCTTAAAGAATTAGCTTGTTCTTATCTTAACAAGATAGCAGCGCGAGCTAAAATCTTGCCATATACTGACGTGGTAAGATGGGTGGTAGAGAAAATTCCAATCTCAGACAGAACATTTTGCATAACTAATGGGAGGATATTCGGCTCATTCCAGCCTGTGGTTCTCATGAAAATGTACCACTTACCTCAACCTGAGAAGCAATACAACAAGGCGTTCCTAGAAGCGTTTGCGAAGGAAAATGACTCAGATTCAGCCCTGATAAAGCAATTGAGGCATTTTCTAGAAAAGCACAAGCACGAGTCATTGGGTAAGTACTCTGTTGACTCATTGGCTTCCCCTTATTGCTATGCTGGAGCTATGATGTGTAGCATGTGGGGAATACATGATTCTGCCAAATTCACTATAGAAATGGTTCCTCTAATGCAAGCTGCAATCAATGGTTATGTGATGGATTGGACAAATATTTTGTCCGATAAATTAGCCACAACAATTTTAGAGTACATAACAAATGCACATAAAACGTCCCGGACCATTCCCCCTTTCTATTACAGTGCATATATTATGGATACTATTTGCTTTAACTGTAAATATCCAATAGTCGGATGGAAGTGGACTGCTTAGGATCCAAACCACATTCATATTTATCATCCGCTGTTATGGAGGACGCATTACAAAAATCATCTGTATAAAATTTGCAATGGTTTTATTTTACCTATATATTATTCTATTTTTAATAAAACTGCTCCGAGGATATCCCAGGAAGTAGAGACTGACTTGACAGTAGTAGATAGTTGGTTCGGGGAGGAAAAATTTACCTATGTAAGGCTTTTTGGTAGCCTCACTAAACCCCATGTTCTCCCCCTGTATGTGCCTGATAAATTGTTAGCTCAGGAATTGGCTTATCAAATTACAGTAGAAGGGACATCTAGAACCCTTAAGGATTCAAAGAAACACATGTCGCCTACATTTCCCTTACGATGTGGCATTTTCACTCTACATGAATACAATCATGCCGAGAAAGAGATAGAAAATATTCCAATTCTGAATCTTGCCACAATTCCTAACAGGCAATATGATCCAAGACAGATTGCTTATAACGTCACATCTCAAGCCAAACTTGCTAAATTTGATCATGAAGTTGATGAATTCGATGATTTATTCGCTTCAGCTGAATCATTATTTCAGGTTAAAGGATTGGCCAGGATGAGGTATCAAGATGAAGGGCTAGAAACGTTTAATAGGCTTAGAGACCAGAGGTTGCAAACTCTGCCTTTAGACCTATTAGCCACAACTTCGATAGTCCAATTAAGCGAAACTGAACAACAAGCTGCTGATAAAACTCTTGCAGTGGAAAAAGTTCTCGAGAAAGAAAAAATGCTAGAAGAGGAACTGGAATAGGGAAAAGGCAGCGAACTTATTGATTCAAACATTCGTATTGATCCCAAACTACTCAAAGAATCGCAACAGTTTGATTCAATCATCAACAATATTGAGAGCTTGCAAGGATTTAGTACACCTGAAACGATAGCTGGTCAGAAGACAACAACTAATACAATTCCGACTGAAGGAACTAGCAACCCACCCATGACTCAAAAAGATGTAGAAATGATTCCAGAGAACCCTTGCAATGAAATTGTTCTGTACGTAGAAGAAATACCTCCCTTAGATGTCTTTTACAACCCTAAGCATAGGGCTGTAATAAAGAGACAAAGGAAAAAGAGAAAACTTGCTCAATCTTCTCTTTTACCTGCACAGATGGAGATAACTAATGTGGTATGGAGAGAGGAAGTCAACCCTTCCGAAGATCTTACTAAACTCTCTTAGTATGCTAGGACATACACACCAACTACTATGGACAAAGCATCAGAAGTCAACAATTTGCTTAAAGAAAAGGATCAAGCAATCGTCTCACTGGAGACATAGGTACATGAAAAACAACAGAGGATAGAGTAGTTAGAGCAGCAGTTAGTAGCATAGAAGCAATCAAATGACCAATTAAACGAGGAACTGCTCAAAGAGAAACAGAGGATAGATCAACATGCAGTTCAAAAGCAAAAGGAACTATCTCAAGTATTGAACAAGCCGAAGTCAATGAATGAACAATTGAACAAATCAAAAGAAGAACATATTGCTCAACTGTAACTACAAATAGAAAGTTTCAAAGGATTTGCTCAAGTAGAAGAATTCAAATCAGAAGCTCCCCAAATTACTAAAACACTATCTAATAAATTGAGCTTGTTATGTCATAATATATCTCTTGCTCTACCCCTATGCGAAATTTCCTTGTCTATGATTGATAAGTCAATGGATGCAAGACATAAATTAGAGCAGGTAGATGAAACACTAACAGAGTTTCTCTCTTGGCAAGAAACCAAGGAAGGACAAGCTGCAAATTTACCCCAAATTTTTGAATCACATAAGGAAATCTTGTTCCTAGAATGACAATCTCAACTGATGAAAGCGGAAAGGGCGAATTCAAGATGCAGATCGACGACTAGTAATCTGATTGAATTGATTAATGATATTCTTTATTTGTCAAATTTAATTTCAGAATGTTCTCCTGGGAAACTGCCATCGGTGAAAGCATTGGAGCAGACATGGAAACAGGAGCTAGAAAACAGGGAGAGATTGATCGCGGGCATTCAAACTTTAACATGGGAAACCTTTTGGTTCTTCCTTGTTAAACCACATAGTCAAAGGACAACGATGAAATGCTTAACCGATGAAATCAGTTACATGATTCCTGAAATTACTGATGCCACATATACTGCCCAACTACATTCGCATATGAGTCATCCTCTAGAATTGTAACCGATGCTCGCCATATGCTAGCTCAAGCCAAAAGATAGTCAGCCGAAACAATGAACCATTCTTACCGACTACAAGCATGTCTATTTCGGGGAGATTTTCATATATTTGTGATTTGGTTATACCAGCTCACAACATTTTTATTTCATAGTTAGTTAGTTTAGATAGTATTTATAGAACATTTGGTGTTTTTAGAAAGAGTCTTAAAATTTTTGTATTAGGACTTGGATCGGGAGTTGCACTACTGTGCTTCCGATATATATTTATATATATATATATATATATATTATATATATATTATATATATATATATATATATATTATATATATATATATATATATGAAACTGGACCTGAATTTTGAGTTTTAATGAAGAATACTTTTGTCTGATATGCACTACTACTTCCTATAAAAATATTTCCAAGTTAGAGAGCGGGATCCAAATGCAATTCATATAGGAGGGGATTCAAACACATATGGTACTATTATCTATGTTTTGCTTCATTCTTTTATGTGAACTAGCATTCATTCATTTTGCTATTATTGATGTATGTATAAGCTCTTACAACAATCTCTTTTACTTATCACTATTGAATGTTCAAGAGTTGTTATTTTTCATCTATATATTTGTCAATGATATATAAAGATCAATGCAATAATGTTTTAATTATTACTTTGTTCAACTACTTGAACAAAGTAATCATCATATGAATGAATATTTTTGTTTAAAAGTAGAGTCATCTACATGACTACTTTTCAATAAGAACCATTAAGAATTGCACTAAGACAGAGACTTCCCGGGATAGATTAGTTAATTACATTATTGCATTTTAGAATAAATCTTTCACCATTTTCCATTAGATATAAGTAAATCAAACACTTATCCATCCCATTTATAAATCATTGGGAAACTGGTTCCATTATCCCCAGTCAGAGCCACCACACCAAACGGAAAAGGAGCTGCCTTTAAGGTCTGGACTGGATGGTTTTCCTCGATGTTTATGCAACGGTTTTCGAGGCATCAACAGACCCTTAACAAAATATGCCATATATACCTTAGGGTTACTACCTGCTATTCTGGATGCCATGGTCTCTTCATGCAACAACTCAAAATATTCTTCCCGATGATCTTGCCTTTGGACTGTTATCTTTCCAAAATTAACAAGCTATTGTTCATCAATTTTCACCTTGTAGTGCACAAGTATTACACAAGATTGATAGATACCAATGCTTCTTATACCAAAAATATCCTCCCAAAGATTATCAACAAGAAATTGTGATATTATTGTCACAAGCATGTGACCTCACCTTATGCCTGTAGTTTAATTTCCTTGCCATAGTGTGACCAAACCAATATACAACTTGTCCAATTTGGTATGTACGAGTCCCACAAAAACAATATTCAAAGATTTCTTAGCCTTGCCAAATGTAGAGACTATCAAGAATTATCTTACACCAAAATGTTGTCACTATGGCTTTCCCTTTTCTAAATATGACCAAATAAATTACTGTACCCTAGAATTAGGGCTTTCAATATGGTGCCTTCGGAGTAGACCCTTAATAGAGATAAACTTAAAGAGTGACTTCCATTACACTATTGTAGATTCAACAACAAACGTACCTCTTTAGTGTTACCATAGGTCACCTTATTGTCTTTAGGTAGAATCAAACTGTGTATATATATGTTATTATTACAAGTCATAGACTTGTAAGGATCTCATAGACTTATACAAGTCAATGAATAACCTTATGGTCAATGGTAAATGATGCTAGACAATTACACCATCTCTTATGCCTAGGATTGCTACCAATTCTAAAGGAGATATCGGCTCCTATGTATGCAATGACAACGTCCACAATGTAATTCGACCTTCATACACATGTATGGATACTAATGTTTAATCTTATAATGATACTCTTCTTCATAGTTTCGAAGCAAATATATGCACAAGACTTTCTTCAATTCAGATATGCTCTATAATCATATGCTTTAGAACTATGACAAATGCTGAGAAATGATTATTCAACAAACTCGATCTCGAATCCTCTTTAAGAATGTGGACCTTCACACAATACTATTTCGGATCCCTTTTGGTATACCCAAGCAAATATGACTCCAGATTTAATCCTTGTAATGACACCTTCATTTACCCCTTTGGTGACCATACAATGACTTCGCTATGGGTCTTTGTCTAGGGTTTTAATTATCACTTATACACAGAGAACACAAAAGATATAAAATTCGACAACTTTCAAATGTCAATGTCTTGAAAAACTAGGGCACTTCTTCTACAAAAATTTGTATGAAAATCCTATAGTGATTGTAATACACATACTAGAGATGTGAACTCGCTCAGAAGGAGATAACATACCTTATAGTTGAGCTTCACTCCTATAACAAAGAATGTGGCTTCCTTAGGACTGTTTGTCAAGGCTTTCGACCTTCACAATTGACCTTCACATGACCTCTCTCTGATAAAGATGGATCTGTGACTTATATGCAGAGATTAGGGCTAGAATGCAAGCCCATAAAAATTTCAATCTACTTGCAAAAGGACGTAGCCTCAACAACTTTGCTTGAATTTCTACTTGCTTCAGAAAAGAAATCTTTGGATGCCCCCACTCTTGAAGAATAGAGCTGTGTCCTAGTTACAAGAATTTGGCCTAGAAGGTGAGCATAGAAAACTTCGATCAACCTTTAGGAGGATGCAGATAGGAAAGGACTAATATATTGGCCCTTTAAATTTCTTGAATAGATCTAGTAGGTCTTCCTCGCTTCAGTACTATGTATGCCAACTTTGTCTATGCAAATAAGGATTGAGACAATGCCCAGAAAAATGATCTTGATACCTTCACAAACTCAGTTTAATGAAAATGAACTTTTGGAAGTGAATTTGAGACAATATGTTCTTCCTCTCTACCCACTGTTCAACTCCCTAACTCTGATACCATGTTGAGAAATCCTAGGGAAGAACTATTAGGGCTTTAATTAAATTGATTTCTCTTATTGCTTGAAAATTTCTTTTGAAATTAAATTAGATATTTTAGCATTACTTATTAATTATGTTCATCCAGACAATTTCCAAAATAAAATACCTCAATGTAAAAACAAAATACACTAGATGTAGACTCCAAGCCAAGGAAAAACCCCAAGAGGGGAAACGCATAAATAATATCTTCTTATAGAATCTGTCCGATGAAGATTTCCATGACTGACACCAAGCCAAAACCCAAGTGATGAGCCATCCAACAACCAAAACAATATCCTTCCAAAAATGTCACATGTGGAGACCAAGGAACTTGCACGTGTGAGCCTAATAAACACAGATTTGCCTTGTTACACTGAAATTTGTCACCATGACTATCTGCAGTTAATATGGCTCCATCAATAGTCATATTATCCTCCTTGTCAAGCCTAATACCTCTGCTCTTCATGTCAAGCTTCAAAAAAGAGAGAAAGTCACTAAAAACATGTTTATCTCTGGGTACGCAGGTTCTCTCTACCTTGCCTGCGTGTACGCATCCCAAACTCATTGTACCTGCGTACTTGTACGCTCTGTAAGCCAAAGGATGGGTGCGTACCCCTGTAAAGGTCAAAAGGCGCGAGTTTCATCTTTAAAAAGTTACTTGTGGTCACTTCTAGAGCCTTCTAGAAGAGTGTTTGACGTGTATTGAACGCCTCCAGATGGTTCATGCATCCCTATGATAGAGGAACTTATCCCATCAAGAGAGGAGCTACCCCATCCAAAAGAGGGAGTATCCCATTGATGTTGGAACTGAATAACTTCCTCTAGAACACTATAAATACAGGCATTGGGCCAGAGGAGGGAGAGGTTGAAAGCTGAACATTCCAAAGGGTAGATGCTGCTGGAATTAGGACTTCCATTGTAAACTTGTGAGGAGAGATTACCATCCTTTCTTGTTGTCATATTGGAAGTGGGTGAGCTTGTCAAAGTAGAGGAAAACTCTTGCTGGACCCTGGGAGGAACTTGCACAACACCAAGGCTCAGGTTGTAATGGTTTCTTTTTTGTTTCCTTAATACAAATAAGTCCATTCTTCTCAATGATTTGTTGTTAATGAATTATTTCATATACTCCTTGGTCTATATGTTGAATATGCTTTGTTTTATGGAATATTCAGGTGTTATGTAATCGTTTGATTGTTAGTGTATGCAGGTTTCAAAGTGAAGGAGGAGCTCATCTGGATCAGCAAGGCTGGACTGCTACAACAAGCGTTGGATTTGAGGTAAGATCGAACAACACTTGGTTTCTCATAGAATAATGTATGTTTAGAGAAGGATTGCTCTTGTTTGTCTTGTTTGTCACTAGAGAGTCTTAGACTCCTAGGGAGGTTAGGTTTGTCCTCAAAAATAACTCTTTCCGCATGACAAATTGGCGACTCCGCTGGGGAATCCATTGATGTGTTTGATTTTTCCTTTGATCATTGCTTTGATCTGAAAAGAGTCTTATTTCTTTTGCTTTTTGGTTGCTTGACTGTGTTTTGGGTGGCTTAGCTTAGAGTCTAGTTTGATTTTAGTTTTTCTTCATTTTACAGCAGTACGCACCCTCTAAGTTAGACACAGTGCGTACCTGTACGCACTGTATCTTTGTACACAGAGCGTGCACGCACTTGGTTAAACAGGCTGCCTACGTACACTGTTAAAATTAAGAAAATTCCAATTTTATCCCTTTTTTCCCTTTAGATTTTGTTTTTCCTAGTCTTTACTACCCAGATCCACTGGTTGTCTGTCAAAAATCTTCACCTGCACTTGTCCCATTAGTGTCGAAAGTTTTAGTGAAATTCGTTGAAGTTTTAGCATTAGGGTTTTGATTTTTATATTGGTCTTGTAGTGACTTTGGGTTTAGAAGTTGCGAAGCATTAGATATCTCTAGTTTTGTCAGTCCTCTTAGGAGTCGGACCAGTCGTAAAGTCTACCCGCGTGAGCGACCTATCTTTGTGTTGCCTCTTTGCAAAATTTCAATATATCTTGTTCATTTAAAGTTGTGAATTTCATTTTCAAAAAGAACAAAAAGAGATTGAGTTTTTGTTTTGATTAGTTTGTGATTCTGCATAAACTAGTCCTTGGAATGATTGTTGCCAAGTAAAACATCCCGGAATCATCCTAGTAAGATTTTGCTTCTTAGATTTACTTGTTAGTGAAAGATTAGGTAAATTTCCTTTATTTGCTTTTGAGTGATTTTTCATAGATCTTGAAATTTCTTTGATTAGATTAGTTTTACATGCTTTTATTAAATAGGAAAATATCAACGATCTCCTTTGCAAAATTTGCTTTAGAGTAGCATTTGACGTCTTTGAAAGAGAAAGGAATTTTTTCGTAAAGTAAAGAGTGGTCATGTTTTGTGCGCTTTGAAAGATAAAGAGAATTGTTTCTTTGATTGTCTTTTGAGAAAGTTGTTTTTATTGAAAAGATTGCATTCTCTCAACTCTCTTAATTAGAACAATCATTGAAAAGAGAAAATTATCAAATCATCTTAGGTGCATCTTTTAGAGAATTGGAGTCGAGTCTATACCCCACCAAGTTTCATCTCCATCACCTTTGTCTTAAAGAACAGCCATTAAAATCAACGCTTAAAGTAAAATTAACTTAGAAATTTTTATTTTTCTAGGGCTCTGAAGCACCAACATAAATCAGGCTAGTGTCTTGGAGTAGGTGAGTAATTAACTCTCCAAGACTATTAAACCAAACAAGTAGCTTATCTTGTGATAGAATAAATCCAGCTGTTACATTTATATTCTGGGAAAGCTCCTCTTAAAGGAGAAGCACGAGCTCGTGTCCGAATCAGTGAGGGGATCAATCCTCCCTCGTTGGGAACGATGCCAGACACGCACGTATTACAAACGGTAAACCTCAGATTATTGTTGAGGAGCCAGGGGATCACTTATCGGTAAACCTTGGATTGACCATTGTCAAGGAGCCGGTAAGGGGATGGAGCTTGTTACTCTGCCCTTGCTGTTGTCCGAGTGTAGACTGTTCCCCAGGTGTATTTGGTTTGCTGTTGGTGACCTTAGTGACCATTATCTTAGGATTCTACCCAAGGTGACGGTGGCGGGAAGATCCCACTGTACCTGGAGCAAACGTCGGCTAGACTCACTTGGATTTTCTGGGGGGTTCACTTCACTCGAGACGGTTAAAAGTGGAGGAACTTGGTCCAGTCTATTCATTAAGCAGGTTGCCGGGGTAACTGTTCCACCCGCTCTTTCTGTACTGAATCCTACGAGGTTGGATTTCATCACCAACTAGTGTTTTTGGCCCGGAAGTTACTGTTTGTGATTGGTTTGACGCCTTAGATTTTTAAGCGTGTGTTTCAAAATTGTTTGGTTCTTTAGTGACCTTAGGTGTTTTCCTTGAGATTTTACTTTGATTTCGTGTGTAGTAGTTAAAAATCTTTAGCTGT
>APFE031599350.1:0-10336 GCA_000404065.3 Pinus taeda | reverse complement strand
ATAAAAGGGTTTGTACATTGAAGGAAGAAGATGGAGTTAACGGAGGTATAAGGCTAGACCCATGGTGAAGGTGTTTGCATAAAAGAAAAGTATAGACTTTGATGAATTTTTTTCTCTTTTTGCTAAAGTGACTTTAATCAAAATTATTTTAAGTCTTGTTATAGCATAATATTTGCATCTCGAGGAACTAGATGTGAAGACAACCTTTATGCATGGGGATTTGGAAGAAGAATTGTATATGCAGCAGCCACAAGGGTTTGATGTCAAAGGGAAGGATAAGTTAGTGTACAAATTTTAGAAGAGCTTATATGGCTTTAAACAAGCTCCAAGGCGGTGGCATCTAAAAGTTGATAGGTTTATGTCTGAACAAGGCTATACTAGATGTCACTCTAACCATTATGTTTATTAAAAAGAAAAATGATGGAAGCTATATTATATTGTTATTTTATGTAGATGGTATTCTTGTTGCACAATCTAACATGTAGGAAATAAATTTCTCAAAGGAAAATTGGCAAATTCATTTGCAATGAAGGATTTGAGTGTTGCAAAACAAATCCTTGGTATGAGAATAACTAGAGACATAGAAAATCACAAATTAACATTGTCTCAATGTGAGTACATAGAAAAGGTGTTGGAAAGATTTAATATGCAGAATTCAAAACCAGTTACTACACCTATGGCTAGCCATTTCAAATCAAGTAAGGAGATGTGTCCCAAGACTAAGGAAGAGATGGATGACATGTGTAAAGTTCTGTATGTATCAACAATTGGAAGCTTAATGTATGCAATGGTCTGCACATGGCCTAATATTGCACATGCAGTGGGAGTTTAAGCAGGTATATGGACAATTCAGGAAGAGAGCATTGGATGGAAGAAAAGGGATTCTTAGGTATTTGAGAGGTACCACAAATCAAGCATTATACTTTGGTGGTTCAAAAAATTCTCTACAGTGATATGTTGATGCAAATATGGCAGGTGATAGAGATAATAAGAGGATCACCATAAGGTATGTGTTAATTATAGGTCGAACAACTGTCATGTGGGTTTCAAAATTTTAAAACATTGTCACACTTTAAAAAATGGAAGTAGAGTATTTTGTTGCGAGAGAAGGTAGTAAATAAATGATTTGGTTACAAAGTTTTATGAATGAATTAGGAAAGAAGAAAGAGAAGGGAAGGTTATATAGTGACATATAGAGTGCCATTCATCTTGCAAAGAACTCAAATTTCCATTCCAAGACTAAACACATACAGTTCAAGTACCATTTCATACGGTTAGTGTTGGAAGATGGACAGTTGAAACTGGTAAAGAGACACACTAGCCAGAATCCTGAAGATATGTTAACAAAAGTTGTAAGGAAGGAAAATTTGAGATACTCCTCAGTTTCAATTGGTCTTCATGTATGATGGTACATATGAGAAACAACTAGGTCCAAAGTGGAAGCATTGTCCAGAAAATGAAGCAGCAACGGAGTTGTTATAATCAGTCTCCAAGCGGGCAATTATTTGGTGTGGAGGCTAATTATCTTCCTGATTGTTCATAGGCTTTTGTTTCCTTTGTGTTGGATCATGTTCCTAATATGGTGGAAACACTACCATTTAGTGTTCGTTAGGGGGATCTAAGGTGGGTGACAATGATTTTATGTGCCCCCCTGGCAAGGGTTTGGGGAAAATGACCCCGATTCTAAAAATAGATGAAATATTGCCTTGTAAATATTGTAATTTCATAGTCAATATGGGTCGTTCATTAGGAGGATAATATGGCAGTAGAATTTATGTTAATTTAGAGCTTTTTTCCCTAGAAGGAAGCCCTTGGCTTATATTAGGCAATTGTATTGCAGTTTTGTTTTATTATATCTGAGCAAGAAAGAGAGAGGAGATTATGTGAGAGAAAAGAGGAAATTACAACAGACCTATTGTAGGTTGTATCTCTTCATTTTGTTGGATAATATAAAAGGAAGGATTGGTTATTTCTTTGTAGACGTAGCCCAAATTGGGTGAACCATGTATATCTGTATCTCTCTTAGTTTATGAGTTTCCGTATTTGTCCTTCCGCAAGATTTTGTGTATTTCATTGCTTAGTTAATTAATTTATAACAGGATAAATATCTATTCTTAAAATGTTGCTATAAGTTATCCTACAATATTCCTTGATCATCAATTCCATGAACTATCTTAATTTCTTCACACCATAAAGTCACCTTCCCTTGGAGTTGATAAATTTCTAGATGATCCTTCATATTGCTACCATATTCATACACATGAAAATACTTGCTAATGTTTACCAGCCAAACTTCTCCTCCTTCCTCATACTCACCATAAAAAAATGGAGGTCTTGTTTTCTTAAATTCCCCTCGAAGCTCCATTTTCTAACTTTTCACTCGTTTTTGGGATTTTGGCTGAGAAATATTTATGACTCTTCTTCCTCAATTTCTTTACCACCATTAGATTAACATGTAAAACTTTTCTTCAGAGCACTATCCTCCCTCCATCTATACAATTCTACTTTATTTCCATTGTTAGGAGTTGGGGTTGAAGTCCTTCGATTTTGCTTATCATTTAAACTTTTAAGTATCCTCTCTTGATCCATCAACAATTTTTCATTGTCAGTTCTCAAGCTTTTTTTTCTTCTAATTGTTGCACTATGTCAAACAAAATTGCAGATGTGGACTGGGATTCTTCACCTAATTGCACCCACATTCTTGGATTAGGACATAGAAAGGGTTAAAAACTTGGTCGTGTAGGTAATGATGTCATATTACCAACTCCTCTTTCTTCCATTCTGTGAAACATTAAACATATCTTATTTTATTTTTTAGGCTTATTTTTGAATAGGCCATAGTATTGTAACCATGGCTCTGATACCACTTGTATCATGCCTCCGCAATTACACTTGTGAAGGTTGTAAAATATCATTTTTTCTTTATTTAACAATGCTTGAAATTCCACGTGATCTAGTTAAAATTACCTTACTAAAATATCACCAAACAATTATTGAACTTTATACCCTTTGTCAATATAATTTTCACTATAATCCCTCATTCCAAATTGAATTGTAGTTTTCTGTATCACCACATGAATTATTGATGACCTATGCAACCCTATAGATTCTATGCATCCATTGATAAGGTTATATCTACATGACTATAGTGTATCCTTGACATAGGGTTTTGAATTTATGATAAAGTTGAGTCTTTGTATGATGTCAACGTCAAACCCAAGTTAATAATATTAATGTTTATGTTATGTTCTAGCGCATTAAAATATTATTAACATGAGGACTATGGAAAACTTGAAGGATCATTCAACAGAATACAATTTTTTTTTACCATTAGGTTCATCGAACTTGTAAAAGTGTATAGCTAGCATACTTTATTTTTCTGCAAGAGATTCCATGTCACAGATTGGGTAGATGAGGTGTCACTAATCCAATTTGTTGATGTTTAGGGTTTTAAGATCAATGGTGGTGACATAAATTTGTTAGTTATGGAAACTACCACACCCCAACCATGCTTTTGAAACTCAATTGCACCCTCTCACCCTCTGGCAAGCTTTCCAACCCTTATCTCATGCTTTGTCAAAAGTTTTCACCATTTCAAAGACTCTACGGCTCTAAAACCCTTTGCAATAGGTAATATTGGTTTTCCTATAAGGCTTTCCTCCTTAATTGTGAAAAAATTTCTCTCGTAAAGTATCTGTATAGTTAATTGTTAAGACTTCTCTTCCAGCTTCTGTTTTTGCAATCTCAAGGTTTCTCATTAGTTTTGTCCTAATTGAAACCACAAATACTAGCGAACAAGGGAATTAGGATCTATTGAAGAATGTTTATTCACAGAAAAATTTCTTGATGTTATAGGGGGTTATAATAACATTGTTAATATCTCTTTTTTATTCTTTTCCAAATTCCTTGTAGTAACTAAATTCGTGATTATGTGCTGGGTGTGACATCCATAAGAGAAGTTTGAACCCTTCCCTTCAGGTAAGACCCTAGTAATTAGGTTTAATTCCTATATTAATTTCTTTTCCTTGATGAATTAAGACTAAATAAGCTCCCTTGGGGGTGGGCAATTGTCCTTCCATAGGTACAATCTTTAGTCCCTAGTAGTAATGAAGGTTAAGAGCTGTAAAACAATGTTGTGATGATTTATTCTGCTTCCTTGTGCATATCATTTAAGGTTTTGACCAAGAGCCTTACCTAGGTGTAGGGACCATAAATCCTTTGGCTTAAAACCCTCACTTGAGACTGTATATTTTAGATATACTTGTTTCCTTCATAATATATCTACGATCTCTCATGACCTTGGCTTTACCTTACTTAATTATGCCCTTTGAGGTTGCCTATGAAGATTTTGTTGTATATATGTTTTATTTTTTATTTTTCCTATACAAACAATGTTTACTATACAAGGTTTTTATAAATTTCATCTACGTTCATTGTCTAGAGAACTATGGTCTCCTTCGTCGATTGCATGTACTCAATTTTATTTAAATTTTACTAATTTTGTTGTTCGTATTTTTCATGTATTTCTCATTTTTTGTGTAGCAAGGACCATCGAAATTATGCAACATGGGTTCTACTTGGATGAGTAATTATATTCCACATCCAATGACTACCCCCACTCAAAATTTCACTAAAACCATAGGGAGATAAGCTGAAAATATGAGTCGAAAATGTAGTTTTTTTCTTTTCCCTCTACAATTTGATGATTTAATATAATGTTATTGTATTATTTCCACTATTGTTTTATAATATTCCTTAGTAGGCCCCTTTTAGACCTCAAAATTTCTCTTATGACATCCATAATAGCCTTTTCATAATAGTGACCTTTCTAGGTCCACATATGATTCCTCCTCGTAGAATTGTGCCTTCCTCAAGAGAGTGTCCTATCCTTAAGGAATGTAGAAAAAAAAATCCTCAACTTACATGGACCTCCTCCTACGAGGCTCCAAGTTCACAAGGTTACCTTAAGCTTTTCCCCTCTCACCCTCTTGTGCAACTTTTTCCCAAAACTGGGATAATATATCTCTGGGTGAGAAGAATCTAGGAAGGCAACTACCTTTGCCCTTTTTCCCTTTTTGAGCTCTCCCTAACTCTCTTTGTAACTATCTAAGTGTGAAACTTTCTCTAGCATCTTGCCCCCACCATTATTTACATAGTTTTCCAAATGCAACATTTTCTTAATATAAGATTAGAATAAACATATATTTACATCGCACATTCAAACCTAGCCCTCAGCATGGACCCATAATCTGTAAAAGTAGATTTACAAAACATAAATGAAATATTTACAAGTCATTTGGGGGTATTGTATATTCTTATATCAATTTATGTTTTAATCAATATGTAACAAGCCTTGTTGTTTCTAAGTTTATCTCTCTATATCTATCAAACATACTATTTAAGAGAGGTCTATACAACTGTAAAATGTTGAACTTGTGCTACCACTCTAACATCTCTTTGGAAAAATCAATAGACGTTAATTTTCTTTATGTAAATTTATAATGAAGTATTGAAAGTGTCGAAATTTATTAAAGAAAAAAAAGTTGATTGAAAGTTAAAACATTACTAATTTAGTTGATAACTATTTTTTACATTTTAGTAAGAGGGAGATGTGTAATTCCTTCAACATTAAATGGAAGCTTACATATGGCCTCTAATTTTTTTTAGTAACATAATCTAAGGAATATTATTTATATTATTATTATTGTTATTGTTATTGTTATATTCATATTACTTTAACATTCAACTTTAAAATAGAGATAAATAATTGAAATTAAAAAATAGATTATTGTCACTTTTAGTAAGAGAAAAGAAATGTAAATTCATTTAATTCTATGTTACATTTAAAAATAGTAATAATAAAAATTAAAAAAAGAAATTTGATATTTGATTTAAAAAGAAAATATTGAGTATAATAATATATATATATATATATATATATAATATATATTATATATATATATATATATATATATAGATAGATATATATAGATATATATATATAATTTAAGAAATGAATGGAGTTCATATTTTTCATGTTAATTTTTATGATGAAATATTAATAATATAGATAATTCAATGTGTATATAAAAAGGAAGAGGAAGGTCATATCTCACATATATTTGTTTTCCTAGTTATGAGGGGTCATATATTTAAAAATATACAAATAATACAAATACATTTTAAGGTAGAAAATGTGGGTTATAATAAAATATTTCAATGGACATGTTGAGGAAAATATTTCAATCTCAATTATGTATCTACTTTTTATAGAGATCTTGGTAAGTAACTCAGAATTATCTAATATTTCTATTACAATATGGATATGAGTATTAATATGGACATAACTAAATTCATGATAGTTAAATTCAAAAATGTCACCTTTGATACTTTCATTTATGACAACTTCATTGAGGAAGTTCCTCCATACCAATTCTCAAAATTAGCATCTATCATAAGCTCAATTGGAATTAAACAATTGAGAAAAGTATAAATGAAGGTTGAAAAAATTATTATGGCCATGAAAACAATTTTAAGTCCATAGATCATTGGATTTGGGATTAAAGAAGAAGCTCATTTTTGAGGCACATCACTCTTCTTATTCTAGATGCATGTGAGGTTTTTTGTTGCAGTATATCTAGAGTGTCATTCAGAAAGATTAAACATATTGAAAAGTAGTTTATAACCTAAAAACTTAACATGAATGGAAGTATTCCCTAGCCAATCTTTTTTATTGAACCAAGTGTTAACCCAATTGAAAGCATGGATATAAATAGGTATCTTAAGTATAAGAAGAAGTTTTTATGTATAAGAAGTAGTTATACAACAGAGGTGCCAATGATTTCCTAAAACTGCTTCTAACTCTAGCTAAAACCCACACCTTTGGCTCAAGCAATGCTCGCATAATGAGGCCTAGTATTGGTTGGACCATTGCGGAGTAAGGAGAATATAATCTTGTAGAATCAAGATAATTTGGAAAATATTATTACTTTTAAATTTAAGGAGAAATTACAGGGAAACAAATATTAGAGGGAAAAAAGAAACTACAATATTGTAAGGAGGTGATCAATCCCAATCTCGAAAACCAAAGCAAAACCAAAGCAAAGTTATCATTTCATCTTGAATAATGTTAAGAAAAATATAAGCATCACCAAGGTTAGAACTAATTTTCATGAGCTTCATAATGAAAATGGACATTGGTGAGTTCCCATAATTCCATATGGTGAAATATTTTGTTCGCTATGCAACCCTAAGAGGGTTGAAAATGAAAATAACTTTCTCTTAAACTACACATCTTATACTTAAATTCAATCTCTTTTTCGGAATATTTTTCATACTACCAATCTTATTGAATTTTTAATTCAACAAAACTATGGTGATTTCGGAAGACTTCTCTCACTTCCTTTTAGCGTAGAAATAAAGTGTTAAAGAATTGTAATTAATCTCTTCCCTACTTAAGCTCAGATAGACTTTATAGGTCTTAGTGAACTTAACATTAATAATGAGCATCATCATCATGATCATAAAGTAAATAAGAAAAAAATATAATTAAGACATTTTATTAATGTGTTGCTCAAAATTGAGATAGTAGATGTGTAACTTATTCCATGCTTAGCATGAAATTCACACATACAAACACACACATATGGACCTAGAAAATGTCCTAAAACTACTTGTACTTGGATAAAAACTCATATTCTTTAGACATAAGGAAAGAGATAAATGACCCAAGATTTAGAGGCATCTTGTAGGAGTGAAATCTTGACCCTATATAAACTACTAGTGGTTAATTCCATGTGGCTTGGTTTTCATTCAATAGTAATAATGAGCCATCTTGTATTCTCAATAGGTTATCCCCACTACTAGTTTGAAAATTAAGTTATTTGGAATACAATAGTACTTTAAAAAAATTGATTCATCTCAAATGATTTCAGATTAACATAAGATTAATTATATATATAATCATAATAGATTTATGTTAATTTCTCATTATAAAGAAAATCAAATTTCTAATAAATACTTTATTCTAAAAGATTTTATTCCAGTTTACATTTAATTTAAAACTATATTAACATAAATTTTTTACTAATCATTATTAAAATTAATTAAAATATTATTTAATTTCAATAATTGTAAAATTAATTTTACAATAAAAAAATATAAACCAAATAAAGGAAATTACGATCATAATTATTCTTTTACGTGCAAAATTATCACGATCATAATTATTCTTTTACGTGCAAAATTATCAAACCGTTTATGTTCACCCTTTTTATATTCCTACTGTTGTACTTTATAAGGAAAATTACACTCATAATTATTCTTTTATGATGTCGTACAATTATAAAGAAAGTTCAAAATTATCAAACCCTTTAGGTTCACGCTTTGCATGTTGCTACTTTTGTTCCTTATATATTACTACTTTCGAATGCGACCGGTCATAAAGTTAGGTTATGTATATTTGTCAATGTTCTATCCAGTGTGGAGAGAGCCATGTGCTTGCATTTATGCATGATGCTGTATTCCTAGCGGTAGAGTACGTAGTTGTTGGTACCCTTGGAGAAATGAAATAGACAAAACAAGATAAATTAGAAACACATGTTAGATTTTGGTGGCCAGGATGCTTCTTCAAGTACCAGCTCCCACAGTTGTTGTATCTCTCGCTTATTGCTGTCTCTACATGTCGTCAGTTGTGTCGTCTGACTGTCAATTTTTCCACGTGAATGCTGAAGTCGTTTTAAACTTTAATGCTGATTATTTGAAATTTTGCAAGCGAATTTGGTGATAAGATCTTCGCGAGATCTTGCATTTAAAGTGTACTTTGAATATTTATATAGATTCAAAATCTTGGAAAACCATATAACATTCCCATTAGCCAGGGCTAACGAATTAAAACTATATTTTATTTAATTTAGATGGTCATTTGTCTTGCATGGCTGTTACTGTATATTTTATGAATTCGTAAATTGTGAGAGTCAAATTGTTTGTGTTATTATATGGTTATTATTATATGTAGATTTCAATAACATGGAGAGGTACGTATTAGGTATTTTTTTAAAAAAATTACTAAAAATTTATTTTAATTTATAATCTAAATTTTTTATAAATGTATTTCTAAAAATTATTTTTTAAAATATATACTAATTTTATTTTAACTGAAAAATGTCACTACTTTCAAATCTAATCTAAAATATCAATTTTTTTTTGTTTTACGACCATCTCATTTCCAACCAACCCATGGATCACTGAATGGCCCCAAGAAATAGGGACTGCAACTAAGCACATTGTTTAACTTGAGCTTCACTTCTATTTAAACTACTCATTAAAATTTATGATTCACTATGAAACCTGATTAGTCCCCCCCCATTACCTCTCCCGAATCCTGTGAATTAGATATGATTTAGGCAGGACATGTGGTGTCTGATTGGGACACTTCTAACAGTGAACTTCTCTTGATCAGGGCACTTGAACTCACTTTGAATCCAGAAATTGTAGTGATGAGGACACTTCGAATCCAGAACTTGTGGTGATGAGGACACTTCGAATCTAGAAATCAAGAATAGTGCACCCAATTATAATCGCATATTTTCCCCTTCTATTTGTACATTTACTTGTTTAGTTTGTTTTGGGTTTGCTGTGGGTGTTTGAGAGAAGGAGCAAAAGGTGTGGGAGCAATTTCAAGGAGATTCAAGCTATAGGTAAGTGCTAGAACATGTCATATTTGATGATGGTGATACTATTGAGGGGTCATAGTCTACACCACTAAATGCAGAGATGAAGTTGGATAAAGAGGAAGATGCAGCGCACCGGAGAGCAGTGGTGACCATGATGATGAGGACATTGATGCTGGTTTTCATGATGATTATGATGATTGATGAAGCATGAGTCATGAGCTCCATAGTGATGGGGGAGTGTATACTTGTAGTTGTAGTTGTTTTGTATTTGCTATTTCTTTTTGCCAATATGATGATGAGGACATTGATGCGGGTTTTGATGATGATTATGATGATTGATGAAGCATGAGTCATGAGCTCCATAGTGATGGGGGAGTGTATACTTGTAGTTGTAGTTGTTTTGTATTTGCTATTTGCAGTACCTGTGTAAACACTAACACAATTTGATTTTGATGAATTAATGAGAAAACTACAACATCTTTATCTTAACATCTTGTCTTTCTCCTATTAGATCATTGATGAGTTGAATATGTATTATAAATTTATAATTTATAATTTATCATTCATGTCACAATTGTATTTGTAATTTTGTATGCATAATGTTACTTTATATAACTTACATCTAGATGAAAATCTATGCTTGAATCAATGAATTTATATCC
>APFE031599346.1:0-18431 GCA_000404065.3 Pinus taeda | reverse complement strand
CGGCAAGAGAAGCGGTCCATCTGTCAGACTCAAGTGACTTAGAGCAATTTGGGTGCAATATTGTTGAGGAACAATTGTCTACCTCAGTTGACCAATGAACCAACCAACGCCTCAGTTTTTGTTCTGCAGCCGAAGTAGGAGTTCACCTCCCTTTCAATCTACTGCATCCATGCTTGCTTCAGGTCTTTGTCAACTCCACTTGATGGAGTATGTCATTGTTTTGTTTATGTTGGAGTCTGTTTTAGTTCTGTTTATGCTGGAGTCAGCAAAGTTTAACCTCGTCATGAATTTTTGCGTGGTTATTTTTGGGGTTTTTGGAAAGGTTAATATTCTTGAAATTTATCCACTCTGATGTAAGTCTATCGCTGGCTCCATAGTCAGGATGACGAGAATTACTCTGTCAAATGCCATCCTCCAACCAAGAATCTTCGAGGCTTGCCTCGCTGTAACAATTTTTGTATAATAATAGGAGTAGACCAATTGAGAAAAAAAAATATATGGCTTTTGTTTTTAAAAATAACATTATAATAGATACATGCCATCGCCATGTAAAAAACACCTTTTAACCTGTTATTTCACGTTGCAACCAACCTTGAGATATTACCACTGTACTTGATTGTCTTCTTAATCATGTACTTGCCTTCTTCTTCATAGAGTCACCATCATCATGTCCTTGATTTCCTTCTTCATCACCTTGTCTTCTTCAACATATGGTCACCATCATTTTGTAGTCTTCATTATTAGGATCACCGGAGGTAAGGACATCAAGCTTCACATCATTGGAGGTAGGACATGCCATCACGTGTATTTCTTCTAGGCCTTCATCAAGTATAGAGATATGGTAGCATTTCATTATGATCAAGATACATGATTGACACTTCATTTGTGTCTTCATCACTTAAACAAGAGTTGTAGTCATCCTCTAGCATCTTCAAGAATATTTTCCATCCCGGTCACTATCATATCAACAATTGAAATCAATGACAACCTAGATTAACAGTGGGATGAAATGGTCCTTGGAAAATGTTCACTTGTTCAATTTAGCAGTCTTAGTATACTTCAACTAAGAGCCTAATTCTTTGCATACAGTCAATAGGAACATTCAACTTTAACACATTGTACCAAGCCACCAACGAAGGACCCACAAATGGATACATTGTATATGATTAATTGTGCAAGTTGTTGCTTGATCTAGAAATTGTTAAGTGAAGAGAGCTTCATTCTTGTTCTCATATTAGTTTTCTTCCATGAGAACTTGCTAAGGGTAGATGGAGGTTGAATGATTAACATTAATATCTAGGTATGCATCATCAATGTCAACACTTATATCATTTGATGTTGTTTAATAAGATAGGCATTTACCTTTTTGGCCTACAAGTAACAACATTCATTATCAAAATGGCAATATCTCTTATTGATAGAATCATTGTTTCTCCTCCCCTTTGCTAGTCAAGCTAGGTGTTTCTTGATTATGAGCAACAATGATCAACTCACCATCTTGGAATATATTTAGGAGGGATGATCCAAGAAGGAAATTGGGAAGAGCTTGAGCTTTTTGTCAATGTGAGAAAGAAAACCTAAAGTATACTTTATGAAAAATGGTTTTCCTTTGATGTTTAGTTGTAAAAGGTGGCTACATCCTCCATTGGATGGCACATCTTTTCACATCCTACAGTCCCAACCCTCCCCTCCAAATTGATAGTCTATGATAATAACATCTAAGAGATAACTCACAATCCTTGTCGAAGGAGAAAAATGACATAGAATAACTCAGAGTGCTTATCAAAAGAGAAAACTGACATAGTGTGAGGGTTCTTTGATTATTATAATTCAGTTCAATTATTTAATTCCTAAAATAGGATATGAAAATTTCATCGTGATGACATGGAAAGGGGTTTTGACCCTTATTTTATATCTACATGCTTTTCTTTTTAAATTAACAAACACTATAGTGGATTATATTTTTGCTTCGATGACATGGATTGTGCTTTTGTTGTCTAGTCGTAGCCTTTTTTGTCTTGTTGTAAAAGCTGGAGCATCTTTCCACATTATGAAATATGAGTCCTCCTTTGCAAATGGAATTGGTATCAACATCTAAGAGATAAATATAACCAACATTGCAGTCCCAACCCTTCACTCTTAATAAAATTGGCAATCTGTGATAGTAAAGTGCGAGAGATAATTGGTGTTGCTTATCAAACAAGTTATATCAATAGTCAAGGATCTTGATTGCTTTAATTCAATTCAATTTTTAACTTCATATTGGCGTTGGCATTGTAGTGCCTCTCCTCCTCCTCTTAGAGTTTCCTGCATTGTGTGGATTTATTAATTCTTCAACATATAGTTGTTGAGATAGGAGAGATTACATTTCAGAATATGGGCTTTTGGCATTAAGAAACTAGTAAACGACATCTCGAACAAATATGGCAAAGGAAAGAACCAATTATAGAAACCCACAAAAAAACATTAAAAGTGGAGTAGGAATAAAATAATTGTGATTTTGAACTAATTTTGTAGCAAAGGAAGTAGATGTCTTTCTGAAAAAAAAGATAGGAACATGAAAATAAAATGTTTCCAGTTGAGCAAAGGGGTAAAGGAAACAACTTGAGCTTTTGAGACACGGTGTATAGGTATGTGTCCAACGGTGTTAACACAAGCTCATATTAACATTCTTCAAGTTGTTGCTAACTACCTAGAACGATGTTTTTTTTTTTGTAAGTTGAGTAGGTCCTTTTCTATTAACATAAAAACAGTATTTACAAAAATCTTGGTGGTCTCACCCCGCCCCGAAGGGAAACCGAGTATCTTGACCACACAAAATTTTTCCCAACAAAACACAATTTAAAGTATCCAGCTGATCAAAACCATACGTCATGTTCAGAAACTGTTTCGATATCTATACTGATACCTATATCCTACGTTCTATAGATAGAACAACTACATAATACATGCCTACAGTGAAACAGAAAAAACAGGACAGAACGCGAGAGCATAAAAGAAGCATTGGAGCTCTACTTATCAGGCTCAGCTTGCTGGACTGATTCCTTCTTAACCAGCACTCTGCTTGCCACGAGCTGATGCTGCAGATCCTCCAGTCTTTTTTCTTGCAGAAGCATGGTGATGACTATGTCTTTCAATTCCTTTTTAACATTTGGAAGACTCTGAACCATCTCTGCCATCTCTTTGGCTACCTGTTCTAAGGCTTTTGCCATAAGCCTTTTCATGACCCAATATAAGTGGAGGGATTGCTTATAGAGGGTCATTCTCCCTCTAGTATGGCCAGGGTCAGGCATAATGGCACTCCAGTCTTCCATCTCTTCTTCAGAAGGAGCCTGAATGGCTTCTTCTTCCTAGTGCTCCATGATTCTTCTGATCTTGGGGTTAGAATTCACCCTATAATCCTGCTCTGCGATTCTAATTCTGTCTGCAATTGTTTGTCTTGTCTGCTGATCACCGTTACCCGCTTCCGGTTCAGAATCCGCCTCTGGTTCAGAATCCGCCTCCGGGGTTGGGCTGCACTGCCGCCCTCTCCTTCCTCTTCTCGCCGCCGGGTCCCTTCTTCGGCATCCACCACGGCCTCTTCGACCTCTGCCTCCTCTGCCTCTGCCGCGCGGGCCACCCCTGCCTCCGCCTATGGAGCGACCTTCGCCTTCCTCTGCATGCTCACTATCCTCCTCTGGCAGACGTTTCCACCGCATTTTCCATGGGTCCTCGGCCTGAATTCCTTTTTGCTCGTCGCTCTCCTCCTCAGAAATCTCCAGAACCTGTCTATTTCGATTACCTGCATCCTCCACTTTTTGTTTGCCCTTCCTGTCAGCTGTGGGATTGCGCTGGTCTTCAGCCCCCCCCTGCGCGTCCATCGTCTCACACTTCCACTTCCTTCCGCCTCCATTTGTCTCCGTCCTCTGTAAACTTCACCACCTTCTTGCCTTACGGGATCCTCCAGACTGCACCAGCTCTCAGGGAAACGACCAGCAGGTGTCTTGCATTTCTCATAACCAAAAGCCTGTCGCCTTCCTTCGCTCTTTAAATGCAGCTGTGCTTTGGTATCATTACCGGAGTTGTGGTTCCAGACAGTTTCGAGACCCTCGTCATGATGGCACCTCCACCTCGCCGCCCTTCCGTCCTGTCCCGTAGACATACCACCTGCTCGACTGATCCAAGTATCTGCAACCTTCCTCTGCCAGCCGCTCCACTTCCCTATTGCATTCATATCTTGATCGCTGTCGACAGTGACCCTCTTCGTGCGCCGCCGAAACATCTCTGTCCTCATTGCCAGCTCATCCAGCCCGATCGGGCGATCAGTTACCTCCTGTAGGAAGCTTGGATGCTTCTTCATGATCCTGTTGTAAGATTGTTTTGAGGCCATCCCAGCTGTGATCCCTCTCTAAAGAAGACCAACTTCGATCCAGTTTACTACCTGCTTCCTTGCTACCCCAGTTTGCGAGGAAATCTGCTGCCTTGTTCCCATCTCGTCGAACATGCTTGATGATTTTATAATCAATCTTGTTTAGCAATTCTTCAATGTCTTTGATGATGGCTACTGTTCTCCAACTTTTAGCCACTTTATCCCACCTCTGCCCATCCTTGAGTTTCCGCAACATTTCAATCGTTATTTGCGAATCCCCTTCTATTTCCAGGTTCAGGTACCTATTTCTTACAGCCATCCTCAGGCCCTCGTGAACAGCCCAAAGTTCAACTTCATTGTTCATCATCTCTCCTCCCCATTCCACAAAAACCCATTTGGTTTTCCTTTCTCCATCCCGGAAGATACCTCCAAGACCTGCCGGACCTGGGTTACCCTTTGAAGCTCCATCGAAGTTTAGTTTAATGGAGTGGACTCCAGGGTAGATAAAACGACTTGGACTTTGAATCTGTGGATTTCTTTGTTTTTCCTTTCTTGGATAGAGCAGACTGAATTCAAGGTTTAGCAGTGAGGCTATTCTCCCTTCCTGTTGGTCCATCTTCCAATCGTCCTCCTCCCACCTGTCGGAGAGCACAGTTTCCCTGATTGCTTTACTTATCTCTTCCCAAACTTTTTCTGGTCTACTATTTTGCCCCCCTAAAAATTCTTTTATTGCGTTCCTTCCATATGAACCAGATTACAAAGCCAACTGCTAGGCTCCATATTCTTCTGACCACTTTACTTTGGAATTGTCCTGTTCCCCATTGTCCTATGGTCAATCGAATGTTCGTCTTGTCTCTCATTGTCCTACCAAAAAGACCTCTGATATTTTCCCATATGTGTTCTGCAAAAGGACACGTATTTAGAAGATGTTCTTGATTCTCTGCGTCTCTATTACACAGGCTGCATCTGGACGGGCCTTGGAAACCCCTCTTAATAATTTTATCCCATGTTAAAATCTTTCCTTTTCTGACCAACCAGGAAAAGATTGTAACTTTTGGCCACCATTTTCCATCCCATATCTTCTTCCAATCTTGATCTTCTTCCTCCTGATTCTGCCTTGTGCCCAGGAAGTATGCTTCCTTTACTGTGAAAGACCCTCTCATTGTTTTGCCCCATCTCAGGATGTCCTCTCTAGTCCTGTTTCGTATTTTCCTGAGGTCCATTTCTCTTAAGTATTCTTCCTTTATTTCCCTATTTATGTTGTCGGTCCATTCTCCCAGTTTTTTCCACTTTCTCCACATTTCCCTGTTCTCTTCTTCCACCCAATAGTCCTTGACATTATTCAGCCCTAACCTCTGAGCTCTCTGTTGCAAATCTTGAAGGGTTTGTATTTCATTCATCTTTCTTTTTTGCTGCCATCCCTCTTCCCAGAATTTCGCTTTTTCTCCTCCCCGAATCTCCCAGAAAGCGTGCTGTTCAATCAGATCTCTGTTCTGGCTGGCCAGGTTCCAAATTGATGACCCGTTTGGGGTAGTTTGGATTCGCAGTTTTTCCTCTATTTGTTCCGGCATGTTATATTTGTATTCCCAGATCTTCTTCCATACATCTGTCCCTCCTTGCATCCACCTCCACCATAATTTAGCCCCAAGAACCTTATTTAAAGTTTCCGGATCCCTCACCCCCAAACCTCCTTCTTCCTTCCTTTGGATCAGATTTGCCCAGGAAACGAGGGCCCATTTTCTCTATTGAGCTGGTCCTCCCCATATAAACTTTCCAAAAATCTCCCTGAGCTTTGCACAGACTCCTTTCGAAGCTGCTCTTATGGATAGGGTATATATTGGAATTGATTGGAGAACTGCCTTTAGGAGGACTATACGGCTGGCGATGTTCATAGATCGGAACACCCAGTTTGATAACCTCCTCTTTATTTTGTGAAAGACCTCCTGCCAATTCTTCATGCGTGTTGGATGGATGTCCAGTTGATTGCCTAGATACTTTGTGGGAAGTTCTCCTTGTTTGAATCCCAATGTTCTTGTGAGATGAGCTTTTATTGCCTCCGGGGTATTAAAAATGAAGGTACACGATTTATCCTTGTTGATCTCCATGCCAGACGCTTCTGAAAAGACCTCCAAAACTTCCTTGATTATTCTGACTTCCCTGAGGATGACTTCTCTGAATAGCATTATATCATCAACAAATTGCTGATGTGTGATGGCTAAATTGTTTCCCCAAAGCTTTAAGCCTTTGAGCTTATTTCTCCTAGATTCTCTTTTTATGATTCGCCCAAGACCATCTGCTGCCAGGATAAAAAGAAAGGGTGATAAAGGATCACCTTGCCTTATCCCCCTAGAGGCGTTGAAGGGTTTTGAAGGATTACTATTGACCAGGATTGAGAACAAGGGGGTGGAGATCATACTGAAAATCCAATCAATCCATCGCTTTTCAAAACCGTATGCTTCCAGAACCGCACAGAGATATTTCCAGTTCAGGCGATCATAAGCCTTTGAGAGGTATAGCTTAATCATCATTCCTTTCCTCTTATGTTGATTGAGGGAGTGAATCATTTCTTGGGCCACCACTAAACCATCTAGAATTTGCCTTCCTTCAACAAAACCCGTTTGTTCAGGAGAGATAATGCTTGGGAGGAGCGGTTTCAATCTTTTTGCCACCAGCGTTGCAATTATTTTATAAATAACGTTGCACAGAGCAATCGGCCGGAATCCTTGAGCTTCTTCCGAATTATTATTTTTCGGAATTAAAGTTAAAAAGGTGGCATTCATACCTGACCACATTCTTTGCTTTACCCGGGATTCTTCGACCACTTCCAGGATGTCCTGTCCAAGGAATTGCCAGCCCGCTTGATAAAATTCTGCCGTGAAGCCGTCCGGGCCCGGTGCCTTTCCTTTCTTCATGTTCATAATTACCTCTTCTACTTCTGCTAGAGTTGCTGCGCGCATGAGTCATTTGTTCTGTTCCTCTGTGATCATCTTTGGAATTTCCTTGCAGATTTGATTAATTGCTCCCCCTCTATCATTCTGGGATTCGGTAAGGATCCCCTTATGGTAGTCATTTAGGACTTTCTCTATTCCATCTTGTTCTATTACTTTCTCTCCTGCTTCATTTTTAATTGAGAAGATTCGGTTCCGTTGTCTATGTTGAATCATTGCTTGGTGGAAGAATTTAGTGTTCCTCTCTCCTTCCCGCAACCAATTTATTCTGGACTTCTGTCTCCATAGGATCTCCTCCTGCTTTCTCCTCTCCTCCAGCTGGCTTATTAATCTGCTCTCTTCCTTGCACTTTTCTTCAGTTCTTCCCCCCAGGATTATTTGCTGCTGTATCTCCTCCATTGCCCTTTCGAGTTTTTGTTTTTCCTCGAAGATATTCCCAAAGTCCTCCTTATTCCATTTTCTGATTTTATGTTTTATTTCCTTAAGTGTTAATTGGAAAGTATACATTTTGCATTGTCCTCTGACTTGACTTTGTAACCACCATTCTTCCAGTTTATTAAGGAAATCTGGGTTTCTGAGCCAAAAGGATTCAAAACGGAAGGGTTTCTTGCTTTTGATTTTTTTAATGTCAATTTCCAGACTAATCGGCCAATGATCAGAGCCTAAGCCTGGGAGGATTTTGGCCTCTATGAAAACATCTTTATTCAGAACTTGCTCAGAGAGAAGGAATCTATCCAGTTTTGAGGCAATCTGATTCCTGCCACCCTGCCTATTGTTCCAGGTGAATACTCCATTTGATGTTGGGGTATCTACAAGCCTTAAATTTGCTATGAGATCATTGAAGTCTTCCATGCTTGGGTCCTGTCTCCTGATGCCTCCTCGTTTCTCTCCAAGATCCCGGATTAGATTGAAATCCCCGCCTACTATCCATAAATCCTCTGGGATTAGTTTTCTGACCGCCTGAATATTTCGCATAAACTCTTTTCGGCCCCTGGGGAGATGGGGGCCATATACCCCGGAGATGAGGAATCTTTCCTTCGTTCCTACTATCCTACACACTCCAGACAGGATTCTGGGCAGACTGATCCAATTCTCGAAGGTGACCTCCTCTGAGTTCCATAATACCGCTAAACCACCTGCTGACCCCTCCGCGTCCTGGGCCATAACTTTAAAATTTGTTTTAGATTTATCCAAAATTTCCTGTATCTGCTGTTGACTCATTTTAGTTTCTTGAATCAGCATTATACTCAGTTTATCTTTCTTCAACCTCTCCTTCAGGTACCTCTGCTTGCCTCTACTATTAAGGCCCCTTATATTCCAACTTGTGATGATCATTTACAACTTTTTGGGGGGGGGGATGAAATACCTCAGACAGAGGTATTACTTTTCCAGAATTCACAAGAGTTTCTCCTACTGTTTGGATCGTCTCATTCATGGGTTTCCTCCCTCGTTTCTTTCCTCCTTTGCCATGTCCGTCCAGTCCTACTGTCTGAGACCCTGACGCTTCTGAAAGTTCCGGTCCAATCTCCGCCGAACCTCCTTTCTTCTCCTTAAATTTTTTATAGGCCTCTTTGTACTGCTGTTTTTGAATTTCCGGGATGAATCTCTCATCAAGATGTCGCCATTCTTGCAAGAGTTTTTTCATTATGCGTTCTTCTTCAGTCCCGAACTCTTTCTGTTTGTCTGACCCTTGCTTCGGTTGCTCTTCTGGTTTATCCTGATGCTCTCCCATTTCAACTTCATATTCTTTCATTTGACTGTTGGATTTGCCTAGGGTATCCGTTATGATTTCCATCGGGATTGTCTCCCCAACCGGTTCTTCCTGTACACCTCCTTCTGTCTCCTCTTCCTCGTCTTGGAGGGCTTGAAATTGATTTTGATTTTCCACTGGGATGTTTTTACCTTTTGTTTGCTCTTTCTGTTCCTCGGTCCGTGTCTTCTGTCTTCTGTGGACTTCCTTGAACCCCCTCTCTTCCGTTTCATTTGCCATTGATTTCCTTTGTTCCTCTTCCATTGTTCTCTTGAGCTCTCCTTCCCTATTCTGGGGGCATTCTCTAAACAGGTGGCCATATTCATGGCACTTTCGGCACCGAAAGGGAATGTGTTCATAATCTAAAGGTTGTTGCCAAATGTCATCATGGTATTCAACTTCCACAAATTCAGGCAAGGGTTCTGCTATATTCATATATACACAGATCCTTGCGTAAGAGGTGAATTTACCCCTTTTGGTTGATTCAGCAACTTTGACAAAAGCCCCTATTGAGTTTTCGATTCCTTCGAGAATTTCAGGATTCCAGAATTCTGAAGGCAATCCGAACAGGTGAACCCAAACGGGAGCTGCAAGCAGTTTTTCTGCATCCGGGTTGTACCTTTCCTCCCAATGCCACATGAATAACCCTGCATTATTCATAAAATATGGTCCCTCTTCGAAGATTCTTTCCTTATCCTCTAGATTCACAAAAATGACCGTGAAGAAACCCTTTGCGCCCAGTTTCAGGTCGATATGCCCTTTTGGTTTCCATTTCAATTGGATCCATTTTACTAAATCCCTCTCAGAAGGCCAAAAACCTATAAACTTACAGATTAAAGCATGGTCTTTCATATAAGTTTTATATTCTTCCAGTTTGTTGTTTGGAATGACATACCTTGGACGTTTCTGAGCCCTTGGAAGACATCTTCCCCCCATTTTCGTTTGCCATTGGTTGCCCAATACCGGAATATCCTCGGCGTTGTCCTTTTGCGGATTTGCTCTGCTACCTCCACTAGATTCCCCGGTCACAACGCTTTTAAAGGAGGGGATCTCTCCCCTCCCCGTGGTACCTTCCATGGTTTCCGTCAGGATACAGCGATCACTCTGTGCTTCACTGGCTTATTTCCCTTTACTCAGATAACAAACCAATCCGTATGGGGTCTCCTGCACGATCCTTGACCTTCGATGATAAAAAACGCTTCTCTGTAGCGCCAACACACTGCAAACCCTAACGTTCTCTGTCAGAGCTTCTCGTCATCCCTCCTCTCATTTTTATCTTAACTACCTAGAACGATGTTAACACAAGCTCATATTAACATTCTTCAAGTTGTTGCTAACTACCTAGTTATTTCGTAGATTATAAAAATGTGAGTAGTTTAACAAATATAAGTTTAGACATTGACTGTTAACAACACCGGAAGGTGGGAAACATTAGTTCCCAACTAATCCTATGTTAAGGAAGACAAGTACACAATAGCGTTCACAAGAAGTGTTGAGGTCTTACAACTTATAGTTGTGGAAGGTTTAAAGCAATAATCTGGATGCAATGTAGAGCACATGCAACCTCCTTGGTGGACCTTATGTGCAAGATCACAAATCCATTTATAATGGATACCCCATCACTCAGAAGCTTCAAAATATGGAAAGGTTTGTCAATTTGGCTTTTCCTTCTACATTTTCCTCTATTGCCAATTGTTGTGAGTATAGGTAGCTTGCATTGTACATACTCATAGAAGAAAGAAGAATGCAAGTACCGAAAGGAGAACATCAAATCATACATGTTTTACAATATCGTTTTATGTGGTTATATTTGTATAAAAATGGTGGAGAGTGATCATAGTTGACCAAGTCTCCAAGGGTTACAAGTATCTGATACAAAGTTAGGTGAGTGATCATCTTTGACCGAGTCACCAATGAAATATTAACGACAAGGTAGATAAACTACAAGACATAAAGTACAAAATAAATAACATATATACATTACATATTTAGACTAAATCCAATATGAATTATGGACAAAGTATGATCAATTTTGCCATGACGAAAACAAATGTCGCCAATTTCTATTGATTGTACACTCTTTCTAGTGAATGACATCATTGTTTATAGGAACTAAGATGGCAGGAATAACATGATTGGATACTAGAAGAATGGATGTTGAAATGAGAGTGCATGGAATAATTGCAGGGGCATGATGTTCAATTATAGAATGTCCTCCTAATAAGAATAAGGTAATCCTTTGTTGTGGAAACACCTATGCAAAAAATATGACCTTCATATCCTTAGTTGGAGGTGAATCATGAAGAAGATGCTAACTAGGGCATGGTCTGAAGTAAGTTGAGGATTGGAGTTGGACTCAGTGCTTAGAAAGACATCTCCATGCAAAAGTGTGAGCACTAGAAAGCAAGTAGATGAATGCCGACATGGATGCGCATTGGAACATATCAAACATTTTGAACTCGTGGATATTGATATGGTTAATAATGTATCTTCTAGCAAATGCAGAATAAGAGAAGGAAGAGATGACATTGTAGATCTTATTATCCTTGAAGAGCTTGTAGAAGTTATAATACCCACAATTTTGTGCCTTTTTGTGAAACAGGTAGGGCTTGACAAAAATCACATCTCAACAATATGAGGGTGTAACATCACAATCAACTGTATCAATGAATGGTCTAATGGAAAATCTGATAAAACACAACAAACATAAAGTAGGTACTACTTCGTGAACCCATCCAATATGATATGGTTGGGGATGAGTGGTAGAAATTTGGATTTTTTCAATCAATTGTTGAGAAAGCAGTTTCTTTTTGTTTCCATTGTCTATGATTAATTGTGCAAGTTGTTGCTTGATCTAGAAATTATGAAGTTAAGAGAGCTCCATTCTTCTATGATTAATTGTTTAAGTTGTTGCTTGATCTTGAAATTATTAAGTGAAGAGAGCTTCATTCTTGTTCTCACAATAGATTTTTTCCATGAGAACCCACTAAGGGTGGGTGGAGGTTGAATTATTAACATTAATATCTAGGTATGCATCATTAATGTCAACACTTCTCGGTTGTTCGATGTTGTTCAATAAGAAATGCATCGACCATTTTTTCCTACAAGTCACAACATTCATTATCAAAATGATAATATCTCCAATGATAGAATTGATGTTTCTTCTTTCCTTCGCCAATCAAACTAGGTGTTTCTTGATTGTGAGCATTAGCAAGCAGCTTAGCGTCTTGGCAAATATTTAGGAGAGATGTTCCAAGGAGGAAATTGGGAAGAGTTCGAGCTTTGCATCGATGTGAGAAAGCAGACTTAAAATATACTTTATGCAAAAGGGTTTGTTGTTGTTGTTTATTGGGAACAATATTATTGCAAGCGGGTCCATTTCATTTTGGTATCATAGCTATGATATGCTCCAAGAAGTCATTAATATCATATTTGAAGATTGGATGCCTTGGACGAAATATTTTACTTGTGATCATGAAGAATTTAATTCAATTGTATTAGGGCTTGATTAAAACATATAGGTGTTGACATATGAGATATTACATTTAGGAATATGGGCTTTTGGCATTAAGAAACGAATAAATGACATTTTGAGCAAATGTGGCAAATGAAAGAACAGATTAGGGAAGCCTACAAAAAAGCATTAAAAGTGGAGTAGGAAGAGAATCATGGTGATTTTGAACTAGTTTCGTAGCAAAAGTAGTAGATATTTTTGTGAAGAAAGAAGAATATAGGAATATGATAAGAAAATGTTGCTAGTTGAGCAAAGGGGTAAAGGAAACAACTTGAGCTTTTGAGGTACCGTGTGTAGGTATGTGTCCAATAGTGTTAACACAAGCCTCATCTTAACATGCTTCAAGTTGTTGCCAATTACATAGCTGTTTTGCTGATTATAAAAAAGTGAGTAGTTTAACAAATAGAAGTTTAGGCATTGACCATTAAGATGGGAAAGGCCATAGTATAACACTGACATAGGATATCTCATAGTTCTTATCAGAGGAGAATGCTTATATAAGATAACTCATAGTGCTTATGAGAGGAGAAAATTAACATAGGTTATCTCAAGAGTCTGAAGACTATTTTAATTAGATTAAATTAAATTACTTAATTCCTAAACCAGGGTATGAAAATGTTATTGTGATGACCCTTCTTCTATATCTACATGCTCTTATTTTAAAAAATTTAACCAACAAGTGGATTTTATTTTTGATTCGATGACATAGATTGTGCTTTTATTACTATTTTTGCCTAGATGACATGGACTGTGCTTTTATTACTATTTTTGCTTGGAAGACATGAATTGTGCTTGTATTACTATTTTTGCTTGGATGACATAAGTCATGCTTTTTATTACTATTTTTGCCTAAATGATTTAGATTGCGCTTTTATTACTATTTTTAGTTTGACGACATGAATTGTGCTTTATTACTATTTTTGGTTGGTTAGATGATATGGATTGTGCTTTATTACTGTTTTTGGTTGGTTAGATGATATAGATTGTGCTTTTGTGCTTTTATTGTATAGCTCTGAAAAAGGCTGGAGCGTCTTTCCGCATCTAAGAGATAATCTGAGTCGTCAGTTGCAAACAGAATTGCCATCATCATTTAAGAGATAATCCGAGCCATCCGTTGCAAACAGAATTCGCATCATCATCTGCAATTAGTAAAATTGGTTGCCTGTGATAGCAAAGTGCGAGAGATAAGTGACGTTGCTTATCGAACAGGTTATCTTAACGGTCAAGGATTGATTTAATTCTATTCAAATTTTGGGTTCATATTGGCATTGGCATTGCAATTCCTCTCATCCTCCTCTCCCAGTTTCCTGCATTGTGTGGTCTAGTCTCGTGCGTTTGGAGCTCCGTATGTTGTGTGTGCGTATGAATGTAGTTTGGTCTCTGTTTCTGTCATGTATTTGGTGTGTCTGTCTGTCTGGTCTGCTTGTATTCTGTGAGAGGTGGAGGCAGAGGCAGAATGCTTGTGTTCCCTGACGGGCAGAGGCAGAGGTAGAGGCAGGTAGCGCATCAATTATTTGAATCAAGACAACTCTGCCAGGGATCACAGTTAAATGAGGCATTGCGGTAAAATTTATGTGGCATTGCGGTAAAATTTATGTTCAAACTCTCTGTATCGATCACTCTGATTATGGGTTGTGGGTTGCAAACAAGATTAGCTGAATGAGAGAGGAATCAATTTGATTTTAGGAAATTCAATGGCATTGATCAAATCCTGTAAATAAATTGAGATGTGCAGTGTTGTTTGGTTTTTTAAATTAGATCTTCAGCATCCTTGACGAGAGGCGGCAGAATAGATCCCTACTTCGAATAATGGCCATTGGGAGCGTTTTATCTGGCAGAGCCTGCGGTTTTCTTGGTTTTTAAATCATGGTGAGGCGGTTTCTTGGTTTTCTAAATTAAATCCTCTGCATCCATGTTTTTTGGTTTTTTAAATTAAATGTCGTGCATCCATGGTTAGGCGGTTTCTTGTTTTTTTTTTTTAAACTAGATCATCTGAATCCCTGTTACTTAGTTTTTTAACTTAGTGCGTCTGAGGCAGCAGCATAGATCCCTCGTTGCACAGAAAGCGAGAGAAACCGAGCATGTCTTTTGAATATGGCCATGGCCAGCGTTAAGCCTGCTGTAAATATGGAGTTAACGGCGACCATTCCCTTACCCGATTTTGAAGGGCGTAATTTCACCTTCGTATACGGTGCTCCAGAATTGGTTTCTGCGTTGCGGTATCGAGTGGTTTGCTCAGTAACATCATTTGTTTTACACATCGTCTCCTAATGCAGCGGCCAGTCTCCCAATGCAGCAGCCATTCTCCAATGCTTGAGCAACACCGTAAACCTTGCAAATATCATGTCTCTCCATGTGGATTCGTCCCTCGGAGGTAAGCAAAGCATTTTCTTGACTGACTCTGTTTTAAAGTCATTGTCGATTGCATGTGTGATGAAGAGATTGTTCAGATTGCAATGTACTTGCATTGAATTTCTTGTTCTCCCAGCTTTCTATGTGTTTCGTAAATAATATAAAGGATTGTTTCTCAGGTTTTGCACTGAAATATTGAGTTAAATGTAGCATCCGACTCGATGACAGATTAAGTGAGGCATTCCGGTAACTTTATTTTCCAGTATGGATCACTCTGGTTATGAGAGTTGGCAAATAAGATTAGCTGAATTTGAGAGGAATCAATTTTATTTTAGAAGATTCATCGGCATAGCTCGAATCCTGTAAATAAATTGAGATTTTCAGTGTTGTTTGGTTTCTTAAATTAGATCTTCAGCATCCTTGGCGAGAGGCCACAGTATAGATCCCTCATTTGCACATAAATGAAGAGAAACAGGGCCTGCCAATATCACGGTTGGATATGGCCATCGTCAAATTCCGTACAGCCTGCGATTTCTTGGTTTTTTAAATCAGATCCTCTGCATCTAGTGAGGCGATTTTTTGGTTTTTTAAGCTAGATCCTCTGCATCCATGTTTCTTGGTTTTTTAAATTAAATCATGTGCATCCATGGTTTCTTGGTTTTTAAAATTAAATCATATAAATTCCTGTTACTTGGTTTTTTTAGTCAGATCGTTTGAGGCGGCAGCATAGATCCCTCGTTGCACAAAATGTGAGAGAAACAGAGCATGCCTTTTGAATATGGCCAGCGTGGAAGCATTTTTCAGAGGAGAAATTCCTGAGAGCCTGCTGTTAAAAGATGGAATTAACGGCGACCCTTCGGAGGTAAGCATAGCATTTTCTTGACTGACTCTATTTTAAAGTCTTTTGTCGATTGCATGTGTGATTAGGAGATTGTTCAGATTCTACTTGCATTGAATTTCTTGTAAAAGTGGGTAAGTTTCTCTCCTAACTTTCTGTATGTTTCCTAAATACTATAAGGGATGGTTTCTTTCTGCATTAGCTATCTCAGGTTTTACACTGAATTATTGATGCAATCTGCATTAGCTTTTTCTTGGTTAATCATATTACATCCAAGGGCCTAGCAATGCTCTTTAGTGATTTATTTTATAAATAATATAAGGGATTGTTTCTGCATTAGCTATCTCAGGTTTTGCTCTGAATTATTGATGCAATCTGCATTAGCTTTTTCTTGGTTAATCATATTACATCCAAGGACCCAGCAATGCTCTTCAGCGATTTATTTTATCATTAGTAGCTGAAGCCTTCCAGATGTTCGGGAATCGATTAGTCAAACTTCACCGGTCATGCTGCCTCTGTAACTATAGCTCAGATCCTTGGCTCTCCCTAACTTCCCTTCTGTGGCTCTCTAACTATAGCTTAGATTCCTCTGTTTGTATGTCTCCTCGTGCCCTTCCATATTTTCAAAATAGCAGATTGAATTTCTGGATTTAAATTTGGATTCAATGTATTCGGTTTATATTGAATTTCTGGATTTAAATTTGAATTCAATGTATTTGGGTTATATTGAATTTCTGGGTTATGTTGGACTTGTAATTTAATGGCTAAATTTTTTTCTATAGGCACATGCGGACCATATGGATTTGATTTGGGTCACCCTTTTATCCTCTCCAGCTCCCCCATTTGGGTCACCCCTTTATCCTCTCCAGCTCTCCCAGACACCCTCCATACTGATGCAGAGGTTCAGTATCTAATCCAATCTCACCCACGGCCAAATTAGCCTATATATATGAGATTACATAAAACCCATAACTATTTTTTTATTCATTATAATTTGGTAAATTTTCTCAAACACTGGGCTCTCTCTGTATTTAATTATTTTTAAATTTTTATTTTATGATATATTTTGTTGGCATTAAAATTTTTTAACAAAAAATTTGTTAAGTTCATCAAAATACTTACATAAAAAAGCATTTAATCATTTTTAAGGATCAGATATTCGCCTCCTTTCGCTTTTGAAACACTAAAAATAGTTGTTCACATGATTTGGGACTGTATGCTTGGCTAGAAGCTTTCAACCCAGGATTTCACTGTGATTATTACCATTGCCCCACTTCAATTTGAAATGTTTCACTGCTTCCAATGACCCTGCCGATAGTACTCAATTCACTCCAAATAGTAAAACGCGGTATCTATCTTTTAACATTGTGAATTTTCTGTGGGGATACTCACAAATTTCATTGTCATAATTAGTTAGATTAAATTTCTGGGTTTATATTTTGATTTTCTATCCAATCAATTTTGACATCTTGTAATTTTGTATTTCCTCTCCCTCAACTTGGCTTGTAATTTTGACTCGTTTGATTGTTTGGGAAGGAAATGAATAGAGGCTTTGAGTTGTCAATCTCACTCTCATTCAGTGTTTGTCGTTATTATGATTATATTCATATAAATTTCAATTTCTCCCACTCATTATTGATGGATATTTTGCCTGTATTAAAAAAAAATGGTGAATACATTTGGGATTTCATAATAATTACATGTGTTGGAGACTTGTACACCCTTACCTTTACCTTTACACTGTGGTGGAGACATTTCCAACTAGATTATATATTATGTGGTGGAGACATTTCCAACTAGATTATATATTATATTCCACAGCATAAATACATGCAAGCAAACTTAATATACTATATTACACAGATATATATTATATTATATATAATATACTACAAATATATGCATACAAACTTAATATATTATATTACCCAGCATAAATACAGAGTAGTGGGCTTAAGGTTGGTTGTTGAGTCTCCTGAAACCGTTGTAACCTTGTAAATATAATAGATTCATCTATCAAAGGTATTCTTGATTGAATATTGGATTTCTTTGTTTTCTTGTATGTCCATTCATTAATAATTTATATGATAGTTGAATTGAGGCTTCTGTGATCCATAATAGTTGAAAGAATAACTTCAACTTATATGATAGTTGTGATGAGTTTGATAATAAATAAAATTACAGTGATAATTGTGATGATTTTGATAATAAATGTATTTATTACTGTGTTTTCATTTTTTTACTAGTGAGAAAAAATGATTTTGATAATAAATTTATTTAATGTTGTATTTATTTTTTTACTAGTTTGAAAAAATAATTATTCTTTTACTTCTAATTTTTAAAGCAGTCAAACTCTCACTGTTTGCATTTAATTGATTACATTTTTTTAGTTTGATGAGTATGTCTAAATAGGTTGTAGGCTATATGGCAGTAAGATGACTTATATTGCATGGGCATATCATGGTTGCAGAAACACAACGTAGAGCAAATGGTGCAAAGGTAAATTCAATGCATGATATGAATTTTCAATCTATTCATTGCCTTTCAGTTATAAAATTAGGCTGGTAATTTTTCATAAACTATTAAATTTGATTCTTTATAAAGCTTTTGCTACTTTACAAATAAGGCATAGATGACGATTAAATTTTAATAATTATTTTTTGTTTTTTTGGCAGATGATA
>APFE031599345.1:71194-99880 GCA_000404065.3 Pinus taeda | reverse complement strand
CCAGTTTGCAAATTCACCGCCATAATCTCCACCCATAATATATACTAAAATCACTGAAAAAGATTCCCACAGACCCTCATCAAGACCCACTTCTGAATTTCTTCAGCAGTTGGTCTCGAAAACTGATCAGGCTTCTTGTGAAATCTGGAAATGCACGTGTGATTACAGTGGATGAGAAGAAAGGTCTCGGTGATTTCACAATGGTCTAGGATGCCATCAATGCAGTTCCATCAAATAATAAGAATCCCATCACCAGTAATGTGAAAGCAGGCACTTAGGTTAGTAATCAATGAAAGAAAAATTAGAATAGCTTATTTGGAAGTGAGTTTAATTCCCCGGAGAAAATGGCATTGTCTGTCTAAAGTTTTGGGGGACAGTAATTTTTCTGGGCCTAAAAATATGGATTTCTACTGCTGGTTGATATTCTGCCTTGAAAAGCTCAATTGATTCCTTCAAATATGGGATTTAATGTTCTGTTTGCTGACATTTTACAATAATGCTTGCAATTTTGATTATTAAATTTCCTTTTCCTTAGCCTTATTCTACCCATGGAAAATAGAGGGATTTAATGTATTAAATCTTAAGTAAGCAACATATTGGTGCTAGTGAAAAAAACATTCATTTGCCCAATGTGATATAGAATCCTTTCTTGAATTTTCCATCAATTTTCTGCAGGCTTTAATATGACATCTCTTTTCTATATTTCATTTATCAACAAACCTGTCCAATTCCTGAAGAGTAAATAACTAATATTATTTTCTATATTGCATTATCAACAAACTTTTCCAACTCCCGAAGAGCAATAACTAATATTATTGCTTTTATTTTCTGTAGTATGGGTACCGATAATTCATCATATTAGTGATTAAGGATTGAGACCATGTACTTTCACTTTGTAGCTCATGTGCACAAAAATAACCCATTTACCCTGTTTCTTTGGTGATACAAGTATGCCAGGGGATTTTCTTTGTGACTTTATTAACTACCATGCTGGCCTCCAACTGAAACATCACAATTTTGAGGTTAAACTTCTCCAATATGCCTTATTACCCTATAAACAAAATCCTTAAGTTTTATCCTGGTAGTATTATCTGCAACCAGGTCCTGCAAAATCAAAGTGACTTCATTTTTTGATGAAGTAGTAACCAAAATTACCCTAGAATGGCGGATATCCTCGAAATCCTCTTCAGATTTGATATATTCCAGACACTGAAATTTGCGAGATCAAATACTTCTTGGAAGAGATTAGATCAAATACTTCTCGGAAGAGGTAGCAATCTGATAGCATATTTAAGCTTGTTTCAATGTCAAAGGCGCAAAATTTCATCTTAAGACGTGATAGATATCTACAAGATGTTGCAACAAATGTAATGCAAAAGTCAATTAGATCTAGCAATTTCAACCCTTTGCATCTTTCCATAAGAAACACTCCCATGTGTGCTTGAAATAGTTTTAAAATTTCTATTCTTGTCATAAAGGTGGCCTCTTCTACTTCCAATACCAGACATTCCAAATAATTTCTCGACCAAAGAGAGTTATTTTTTCTTTTGAAATTGACTTGAGTGAAAAACCATCTTTGTTCAAATCAAATTTTCTTCTACTGGAACCAGTAGCACCCTTGTTGGCTGACTGAGGATCCACAGCATCCAGCATTGATTCCAACTCCATTATGCTAAACTCCATTAGGACCCTTGTTGGCTGACTGAGGCTAAACTTCTCCAATATGCCTTATTACCCTATAAACAAAATCCTTAAATTTTATCCTGGTAGTATTATCTGCAACCAGGTCGTGCAAAATCAAAGTGAGTTCATTTTTTGATGAAGTAGTAACCAAAATTACCCTAGAATGATGGATATCCACAAAATCCTCTTCAGATTTGACATATTTGGTGCATTCAGTTCCACCAAAACAAGTGCTTTCAAAGAAACAGTGGCATATTCTTTTATTTTAATATTGTAAAATGTGACATCACTTCTCTCTTTCAACAACCAAAAAAATTATTTGATTCCTTCTTCCGACCAGAGACTGATTCAAATCTAGTGTCATCAATTCCCACAGACGTATAAAGCAAGCTCTTGGAGGTTTGAAAAATAAGCAATAATATATATTAAATCCTTATTGGATATATTTTGTTTAAGCCCAATTTATAGTGCAACTATAAATATATTCCAGACACTGCAATTTGCGAGATCAAATACTTCTGGGAAGAGATTAGATCAAATACTTCTTGGAAGAGGTAGCAATCTGATAGCATATTTAAGCTTGTTTCAATGACAAAGGCTCAAAATTTCATCTTAAGACGTGATAGATATCTACAAGATGTTGCAACAAATGTAATGGAAAAGTCAATTAGATCTAGCAATTTCAACCCTTTGCATCTTTCCATAAGAAACACTCCCATGTGTGCTTGAAATAGTTTTAAAATTTCTATTGTTGTCATAAAGGTGGCCTCTTCTACTTCAATACCAGACATTCCAACCAGACATTCCAAATAATTTCTCTTGACCAAAGAGAGTTATTTTTTCTTTTGAAATTGACTTGAGTGAAAAACCATCTTTGTTCAAATCAAATTTTCTTCTACTGGAATTAGTAGCACCCTTGTCGGCTGACTGAGGATCCAACCAGACATTCCAAATAATTTCTCTTGACCAAAGAGAGTTATTTTTTCTTTTGAAATTGACTTGAGTGAAAAACCATCTTTGTTCAAATCAAATTTTCTTCTACTGGAACCAGTAGCACCCTTGTTGGCTGACTGAGGATCCACAGCATCCAGCATTGATTCCAACTCATTGATTCCAACTCTTGAATCATTGACCTCCTTGCTTCCCTGACCAAATGGTTTGAGCCCTGCACGGATCAAAAAACCCAAATCCATCACAAGAAGGAAGACCTAAAACTCAGAGTCCTATCAATCAGTAACATCTACATCCCAAAGGGTGAAAACTGACCTAAAAGTGTACATTACCAAGGAAAATAACTCCAAACATATATACTCTTCGCAATGGAAGAATAAACCCTAAAAACTCATCACTCTGTCCAGAATAGACTAATTTCAAGCCAAAACCCTAATCCCAGCCGGAACCTCCCTATTCCCAAACCACGGCCTAACAATTCTTTTCTTTAATAAATAGAAATTTCCATAACAGATTGGAATTACGTAAAACCTTTCCACCAAAATTAAATTTTCCGTAAAAACAAAGCAATAATATATACTAAAATCACTGAAGAAGATTCCTGAAGAAGATTCCTGTCTGCGATATTAAAACAACTGAAAAAATACCACATATTTCCGTAAAACTAACGAGCAACCCGATTTGCAAATTCACCGCCATGATCTTCACCGATAATATATGCTAAATATATTGAAATAAAATATTCCTGTTTGACAAAGGCGCAAAATTTCATCTTAAGACGTGATAGATATCTACAAGATGTTGCAACAACATGTAATGGAAAAGTCAATTAGATCTAGCAATTTCAACCCTTTGCATCTTTCCATAAGAAACACTTCCATGTGTGATTGAAATAGTTTTAAAATTTCTATTCTTGTCATAAAGGTGGCCTCTTCTACTTCCAATACCAGACATTCCAACCAGACATTCCAAATAATTTCTCTTGACCAAAGAGAGTTATTTTTTCTTTTGAAATTGACTTGAGTGAAATAGTTTTAAAATTTCTATTCTTGTCATAAAGGTGGCCTCTTCTACTTCCAATACCAGACATTCCAACCAGACATTCCAAATAATTTCTCTTGACCAAAGAGAGTTATTTTTTCTTTTGAAATTGACTTGAGTGAAAAACCATCTTTGTTCAAATCAAATTTTCTTCTACTGGAACCAGTAGCACCGTTGTTGGGTGACTGAGGATCCATAGCATCCAGCATTGATTCCAACTCATTGATTCTAATTCTTGAATCATTGACCTCCTTGCTTCCCTGACCAAATGGTTTGAGCCTTGCATGGATCAAAAAACCCAAATCCATCACAAGAAGGAAGACCTAAAACTCAGAGTCCTATCAATCAGTAACATCTACATCCCAAAGGGTGAAAACTGACCTAAAAGTGTACATTACCAAGGAAAATAACTCCAAACGTATATACTCTTCGCAATGGAAGAATAAACCCTAAAAACTCATCACTCTGTCCAGAATAGACTAATTTCAAGCCAAAACCCTAATCCCAGCCGGAACCTCCCTATTCCCAAACCACGACCTAACAATTCTTTTCTTTAATAAATAGAAATTTCCATAACAGATTGGAATTACGTAAAACCTTTCCACCAAAATTAAATTTTCCGTAAAAACAAAGAAAAACCCAATTTGCAAATTCACCGCCATAATCTCCACCCATAATATATACTAAAATCACTGAAGAAGATTCCTGTCTGCAATATTAAAACAACTGAAAAAATACCACATATTTCCGTAAAACTAACGAGCAACCCGATTTGCAAATTCACCGCCATGATCTTCACCGATAATATATGCTAAATATATTGAAATAAAATATTCCTGTTTGCGATATTAAACCACACAAAATTACATAAAACGAATGAGCAACCCACCAGGGTTCGATTCCAGGAGCATAAACACAGAGCGCACTAACAAAATTTACAAAAAAAAAAAAAGGCAAAACAAAGAAACGCTGCAAACACTGGAAATGAAAAATGACCAGGCGTTTAGTATCGATGGCCTCCTGTAACTTGGAGCGCCATGCCTCTGTAGAGTGACATGCAAACACGTTTCCCTCCGCCATCTCTTCTTCTGCTTCTCAACAACAGTTCCTCGCCTCTCAGCTCTTTGTGATTTTCTTCTGAATCTTGGCGTGCAGTGCTCAATTCCTCTCAGTGTGATTTATAGAGCGAGCGACCGTCCAAACAACAAAATTATTAAATATAAAACACCATTTACTAACATAATTATTGATGCCGACTATAGGCTTAGTTTGTGAATAGAAATCTGAGCTCCTTCCGCTTGGCCTTTGCTATAGCAAGCTCTGGTAACAACACAAGCCCATGGCGTGCAAGTCCTGCGAGGGTATTAAACAGACGGGTAGTGGAGACAGACTGGCGAGGTAGACGGACTGGCTGCGCTGATTTTAATTAAATTTTTAATTAATAATTGTTTTTTAATGGATTTTTGGACGTTAGAGAATTGTTGAATCGTCTAACAATAGATCTAACGGTTAAGATTAAGACAAGATTAGGACAGAGAAACATTTGGGGGAATTGATTTCAGAGAGAAACACCTTACGGCGTAAAAATATATCATTTATATTAAAAAAATATCTTTTAGCTATATTTAAATTAAGTGATAATTCGAGTATAAAAACTAATTCATAACTTTCACATTATGTATGCCGCCATTGTTATTGGTGGTATGTTGGTTATTTTATTATTTAAGGGCCAGTCCTCATATAATGTCTAATAATTGAGAGAGGAGCTGGTATAATCTAACTTTAAAAGATTTGTATAGTTGAGTACAGGAAACAAAGCATGAGTGAAATCCATGAATTAGAATGAGCATGGGTTGGGCAGTGCGCTTGCACGTATTTTAAGGATCTTCGTTTATTGTAATCACGAAGGACCACACGCGCTTGTTGGTTTAAGTTAGCTGGAGTGTAAATTTTTAATCATAATTTATATGAAAACTATTAACTTTGGGAAAATTTTAGTAAATAATTAATAAATGGAGTGGAAATTACTATTAATAAAATATTTTGAACTCGTAAATATTAAAAAAAATATAATATATAATTTGAAAATAAATAATAATTATTTATTTTTAATTTATAAAAAAATATCGTAGATCCATTTGAACCCTAACTGTATTATAATTTTTTAAGTTAATAATATTAGATATGAGATTTTGTTATATATCATTCAATAAATATTGTCATATAAATAATTTGTTTTTATGTTTAATTTGATTTACTCTAACAATTAAAAATAGAAGTTATTCATTTATATTTTAAATTTTATTTATAATTTTTTTTTGTTTTTAAATAAATTGGGTTAATAATTTATTAGTAATTTTAGCCACAATTAATGTTTTAAAGTGAGATGAAATGTTTTTAAAAGGATAAGTTTAGTGAGGCAGAGGAATTGTCTGGTCGACTATTTTTTGCTGGAATTCGAGATTTTTTTTTAACAAATCTTGCCAAATGAGTGTTTAAATAGCATTTTTGAAGGTGGAAATGGATTCAACACCACCAAAAGACTTTTGGTACAACAAAAATCTTGAAATTCAACAACTATAACCTCATTAAACTAAAAGTTTTTAAAATTTTAAGTCTAAATAATTATGTGAAAATTGTTAAATATTTAACTATAAGGTAATCTAACTCATAAATAAAATAGATTAATCGTTTAATTATTTCTATTTCTATGTTAAAGGAATATAATTTCAAACCCTTTAAATTATTAATATATTTTTAATCAATTAAATTAATCTTTTAAAATGATAAGCGAGAAATACTATTATATTTTCTACAAATAAATTATCATAAATATGAATTGAGTAATTTCTAAAAATTAAACTTAAATATTTTCAAAAAATGTAAAAATCTTTTGGTAAATTTAAAATAAATAAAATGAAAATTCACAAAAGATTTCTTTGAGTAGATTACTTAATCACTTTTTTCCTTTTAAATTTTAAAATCTAGTTAATTGATATATATATATGAAATGTTTTATAAAAAGATTATAATGGGCTTACTCTTAAGAGCATGTGTTTTTCTCCTAAAAAATTATAGGTTTCAAAAACTAGAAAAGCTTTAAAAATAGTATTTCATGATTATAAATTTTCAAAAATATTAAATATGATTATTTATTGTAAATTTTGTTTTATATCTTTTAATAATAAAATATTAATAAACTCTGATCAATATACATAAATTAATTTCAAGTTTTCAGATTTGAATTTTCTGATTTTCTATAATATATATATATATATTATATATATATATATATATATAAAATGATGATGATGATGGGTAACGTCCACTGAGACCAAACTCTAGTTTATCTAACCTAAAGAAACTAACTATTTAGCTTGATTTAAGATTTTATTCCTATGCTCAAAAAGCTTGGAGAGAAGCCTCTCGAGCCCACTGTAATTTTGACAATGTAAAAGGCTAGGAAGGTCAGTATTGTAACAAAGATTTTGAAGCTAAGATCTAATGTGGTTGTACATGGGGCACTTTAACAGGAAATGATTTTCATCCTCGATGTTCGTATTCTCATAGAGATGGTAGAACTTTTCCATCCATGGTATTTTAGGAACTACCCAATGACCCATTTCACTATGGAGCTCATGAGACTTCGTTCTAATCTTGGCTATATTAATTTTCTTCTTTGAGATAGTTAAAAGAGGTAGATACAATTGATCTTCTAGGGTGGGGTTGATGATCTCCTTATAGTATCTTAATTTTCTTTTAGCTTGTTGGAAATACTGAGAAGGGGGGGCGAATCAGTATTTCTTGCATTTTTTTTAATTGTTCTAGTGATTGCCAAAAGCATATATAGATATGTATATGTATAAGCAGAGAACAAAAATCAATAGCTAGAATTAATGCTTTTATTAAAACTGAAGACAGTGCAATGAAATAAATACAATATAAGTATATATCTGATTGTGAATAGTTGCCAAGCTCCAACTTGGACTTCAATGAGGCTCCAACCTCCAGAGCACCAACTCTGTTTTGCAGTGGTTCTGCACTTAGGAGCACTTACCCCTGATGACTTTGGTCCTGTTCAGTTCTAAGGCTCCAACCTCTTGGGCTCCAACCCAACCTTGGTATAAACTGGTATGCAGCTACACTCTATTCAGCTGAGGTTCTCTCACTCCTACTCTCTTGCCTCTACTGCTTCTACTACCTCTACAGCCTCTGCTACTGCCTCTTCTGCCTCTGCTGCATCTACTACCTCACACTCTGGTTCTTCACCACAACAACAGCACCAACAGTTCTTTGTTTTTACTGTTTTATACATTCCCATGCCTTTGTCCATTCGTTTCCACTTACACCACCTCTTAGGCTTCCTCCTTAGTTGCTGCGGCTTCCTCTGCCCTGTACAAGTTCACTGAATTTCTGAGGACACGTAGATTTATTTGAGAGGTCCAAAACTCCACAGAGAACACATCTTATTGGTTACGACTATAACAACACTCCTTTAGCAATGATGGCAGGCATACACAGAGTCGGCATAGTTTAACGGACAACCATGTCCCAATCGCAATCATAATCGGCTTGATTCAGCCTCTTCAACTATAGTTCAGGCCTCCTAAACTATCGAGAGCATTATTATATTGCATTTCTACCTCTAAACCCCATGCAGGCCAAATATCAATTACACTGGAAATATGAGCAAAAACAGGTGAAAGTGCTACAGGGCGGACTTCAAGGATCATTGCACATGTATCTATACCTATGTCAGGTTCATATTGAAATCGCAATCAACAATCGCAGCATATGGTTGATGGCCGATCCTCACATTGACCCCATGACATCACCGATGGTCGATGGGCCAATCCTCCAGCAGATGCGATCTAGCATTAAGTTGTGTTACAATCAGACCATCGGGTCCGTGTTATAATCATAATCGGACGTTCGAGGGTGACCACTCTTTATTCATTGCGATTACCGTGGATGTGACGTAACAATAGGGTGCGATATAATAGGACCATTGGGTCCACATACCTTATCGCAATCAGAGGTTTCGAGTGTGACACTTAATAAAACCCGCCGATATAATATACTGCTCTGCCTTCGATAGTTTATTTGTAATATGTACGCTTTTTTTTGGCCTTCGTTTGCGTTAAATTCATATATATGTCTTGTTGCCTTCATTTCTCTGATGGCTTTTGATAGTTGTTACCTGCATGCATATAAGTTCTCCGATGACTTATTTGCATGCCTCCATTGGCTCTGTCTGCTCTTTCCACTGTTTGCTCCTCTGGTGGCTCTATCTCCTCCTGTTGGCTCCGATAACTCTATGTGCTCCTCTTGGCTCTGTCTACTCCTTAAATATTGCCATATTGACATCAATGACAATCCGTGTCGAACAATCTCCCCCTTTGTTATTGATGGCAATATTCTTCTGCTGTCTCCCCCTTTGACATCAATGGCAAAGGAATGCATATGGACTCCCCCTGTCAAACTGCTCCCCTGTCCTACTACATCTTTATGAATGAACTACAGTGATGATAAAGAAATAACCCCCATATTTTGACGCAGATTTTCAAATGCTTCTCGAGGAAGAGGTTTTGTGAAAATATCAGCTATCTGCTTCTTAGTACTGATATATTCCAAGACGATGTTTTGTTTAGCTACTTGCTCACAGAGGAAATGATACTTGATTGGTATGTATTTGGTTCTTGAGTGCAACACTCGATTTTTGCTGAGACTGATAGCATTTTTCTGAGACTGATATCACTTGTGTTGTCACAATAGACGGTAATTGGTTTATCTGTACATATGTCGAGATATTTTAGAGCTTCCTTCATCCATAATATCTGAGTACAACAGTCTGTTGTAGCAATATACTCGGCTTCGGCTGTGGATAATGATATGGATGACTGTTTTTTGTTGAGCTAGGATACCAAACAGTCTCCAAGGAAGAATTCATTTCCACTAGTACTTTTCTGATCATCTATACTTCCAACCCAATCAGCATCGGTGTATGCAGTTACAGTCAGTGTTAAGTTCTTTAGGTACCAAAGATCGAAATCAGAAGTTCCCTTCAGATATCTGAGAATTCTTTTTACAACTAATAAATGGGATTGTTTGGGAGCAGATTGAAATATTCCCACCATTCCTGCTGCCTGCATTATGTCTAGTCTTGTTGTTGTTAAGTATAGAAGGAATCCAATCATTAACCTATAATGAGTTGCATCTACTAGAGGGGAGTCATCATCTTCGCTCAGTTTGTAGTTTCTAGTCATAGGTGTGGTCATGGGTGCACAGTCCTACATTCCATATTTTTTGAGCATGTCTTTTAGATATTTGGTTTGAGATATATACACAATCCTACTCTGGTTTGAGATATTTGAAGTCCAAGGAAGTGGGACAACTCTCCTATCATTGACATCTCAAACTCTTTTGACATGTTTTGAGAAAATTCATGGCTCATTTCATCATTATTACTAGCAAAAATCAGATCATTGACATAAACAAGAGCAACTAGTAACTTACCTTGATCTGTCTTTGTATAGATTGCTTCCAGCCACTCCCTTTTCGAAGCCATGTTGTTGTAGGTAGTGATTCAATCTTGAATACCAAGCTCTAGGAGCTTGTTTCAACCCATATAAAGCCTTTTTAAACTTACAGACTAAGTCGTTTCCTGCTGTTAGATCAAAACCTTCTGGTTGCTCCATGTAGACTTCCTCCTTGAGTTCCCCATTTAGAAATATTGATTTCATGTCCATTTGATATATTTTGAATCCTTTTGTGCAAGCAAATGCCAAGAACATCTTGATAGCTTCCATATGGGCCACTGGTGCAAATGTCTCTTCAAAGTGAATTCCTTCAATTTGTGAATAGCCTTTGCAAACAAGTCTTGGATTGTTCCTGATAACCTATCCTTCCTCATTCATTTTATTTTTGAACACCCATTTGGTTCCTATTATGTTTTTGTCCTTTGGACGAGGTACTAGCTCCCATTTCTTGTTCTTCTCAATTTGGTACATTTCTTCTTACATTTTTTTTACCCAATGAGGATCCTTACTTGCTTCTGCAAATGTCTCTGGTTCTATCATAGATAGAAAGGCAATGACTTTTCTCTTGGGTGTAATTGTTATCCTTCTTCAGGTCTGCACACATTCATCTCTATCACCAATGATATGTTCTTCTAGATGATATCTTTGGACACACTTCATCTTTGAAGGGGTATTAGGTGGTTCTCTTTCCTCTTCTTCTTCTTCTTCTTCCTCACCTCTTTTTTCTTCTTTAGGTTCTTCTTCTTCAATGAGAGAGTCATCTTCATGGTCTTCAATTTCCTTTTCTGGAATATCTTCATCAACCTTTACATCTATGCTTTCCACTATTTTCTTCAGTCGATAATTGTAGCACTTGTAAGCCTCGCTCCGTGTAAAATATCCAAGAAATATCCCTTCATTAACCCGAGAATCAAACTTTCCGGGTGAGCCATCATTTATTTTTATGAAGCACTTGCTTCCAAAGATCTTGAAGTACTTCACCAAAGCAGGTCTTCCTTTCCATAGCTCATAAGGAGTTTTTTCACAATTTGGTCTTAATTGAGTTCAGTTCAGTGTATAGACAGCTGTCCCTACTACTTCTCTCCAGAATCTAGGCTGTAAGTCTGCTGCTAATAGCATAGTTCTTTCCATTTCTTGGACTATTCAGTTTCTTCTTTCAACTACCCCATTTTGCTGAGTTGTAATGGAAACCGAGAATTCCCTTTTAATTCCATGAATATCACATAAATCACTAAACTCGTTTGATGTGAATTCTCCTCCTCTCTTTGTTCTAAGGCACTTAATTTTTGAATCTTTTTCATTTTCTACAAGGGCTTTTAGATTCTTAAAACAATCAAAAGTTTTAGATTTATACTTTATGAAATATATCCACATCATTCTAGTATAATCATCAACAAATAACACAAAGTACCTTTCTCCTTGGAATGCTTGATTTGTAGTTGGCCCACACACATCAGCATGGACGATCTCCAAGGGCTTTGATGTACAATGTTCCTTTGTCTTGTGGCTAGTTGTGGTCTACTTTTCATGTTGACATGGCCCACATACTCCTTGATTTAGTTTGAACAGCCTTGGGATGTCTCGTACAACTTTGATCTTGCTGATATTGATTAGATTTTCGAAGCTTGTATGTCCAAGTCACTTGTGCCATAGCTAACTCTCATCTGTTTGACTCAAGTAGCATTTATTTTAAAGAATTCAGAATTCTGTGATCCATAATCTTGTTTGTGAGAATAATTTCGGAAAAATCACATAAAGAATCATTTGTCGATGCGTTTCGAACCAACCAGTGTGGTTCATCATCAGGACAAGTTGACGATGAACCACACCGGTTGGTTTGAAACGCGTCGAGAAATGATTTTTTATGTGATTTTGCCGAAATTATTCTCACAAACAAAATAACATTTATTTTCTTGAATCTTGTTCAAAATGTAAATGTTGTTTCATGTTCTCACCCCTTTTGCCACAAGTTCCCCTAAGGCAGAGTTCCTTATTTCACAGTCTTTGGTGCTGAAAACAACCTTATGTCCTTGATCACAGATTTGGCTGACACTCAGGAGGTTGTGTTTGAGTCCGTCAACTAGCAGAGCATCTTGAGCTTTTCCCTTTCCATTGATCAGAGTAACTGTTCCTTTTCCTGCAATTCTTCCAGTTCCACTTCCAAAGCACACATTCCCTTCCTTTTTGCTCAGTGAGAAAAAATTCCTTCTATCTCCTGTCATGTGTCTGGAGCACCCACTATCCAAAAATCAATGGTTTCCATTATTTTGAGAATATAGTGCCAGGCCGCATTTATCCATGTTGGATTTCTTGCTACTCATGTTTCTTCCTTTGAGTGGGTAGTCTTGTTCATAGTGTCCATTATTGTAGTAGAAAGAGCAAATCAGATCAAATTTGGTCAAGGGATTCAATGAATTGAAGGTTTTGATTTTTCCCTGCCTTTTGGGGGCATATGAGTTGATTATTCGGTCCTTTAGCTTTCTCTTTTCACTTCTGCAGGCCATACAATGTCTGGTTTGATGACTGAAGTTTTTACAGTGAAAGCAATGTCCAAGAAAGATGGTTTTGTACTTGTTGAAGCAACCACAGTTTGAGTCAATTTCCTTCCTGAGAATTACTCCTCCCTCGTTCTGTGGATTTGCGATGGGCCCTTTGTGGAGTACAGATTTGTATTTGTGGTAGTGTCCATGATTCAACTCCACATTCTTCTTTGGAGTAATTCTCTCTTCATTCTTGGGATCTAGGATGCACTTTTGATAACATACTTTTTCATCTTTTAGATTGTGTGAAAGTGCGTTGCAATAGATTTTCACACTATTCTTAGTGCTTGAGGATTCTCCTTTGAAACCTATTCCAGACTTGTCATATTGAGGTTTCTGATTTTTCAGAATAGTCTCAAGTATTTGAGAGCTTTTACAGCCCTTTTTAATTTGCTCCAACTCCTTTCTCAGAGACACTATTTCGGCCTCACGTTCTTCACAAGTCTCTTCTTTTTCTTTAATATTTGCTTCCAAGAAATCTTCTCTCCTTCTTATTTCCTCGTTTTCCACTTTGAGAGAAATGATTTTGTTCCGTAGTTTTTCATTTTCTTCAATGGCACTTATTAATAGTTCATCTACATTTCCTTCCAGCCCTGAGTCATCACCATCTGCAAGTGCCATGAATAATGTTTCTTTGCTTTCATGATGATCACTTTCCTCATCTGATTTATTTTTGATGACCATAAACTCATCCTCATCAGACTCATCTTGCCTGGAGAAGAAGTTTTTCTTATTGAACCCTTTCTTTTTGTGTGCCATTCTTTTAGAATTTCCTTCATCATCACTGTCATGTTTATGAGGACATTTTGCTGCATAATGGCCTATTTTACCACATTTAAAACAAATAAGAGGATACTTTCCTTTAAGCTTATATCCTCTCTTAAGCTTTCGTACGAATTGAGCCAATTCGAATTCCACATCTAACTAATCACTATAATCATTCCTTTATTTCCCCTTCTTTGACTTTGAGGTCTTGAATGCTGCATCTTTGGAGCTTGGGCCACCTTTTCTCATTTCATAAGCAGTGAGAATTCCATGGAGTTCATCCATTTTGAGGGTATCTAGATCCTTTGCATCTTCTATAGCGCTTATTTTGGAGTCAAATCTGTCTGGAATAGACCTTAATACCTTTTGAACAACGATACTTTCTTCAATTTTTTCATCTAATCCTTTCAGGGAATTTACCACTTCAGCTACTCGAAGGAGGTATGCTGCAATATCTTCTTCATTTTCCATCCTCAAACTTTCAAATTATCTTCTGTGAGTTTGAAGCTTTGCCTTTTTTACTTTTGAGTCTCCATCGTACAAGCCAACTAGCTTCTCCCACATTTCTTTGGCAGAGGTACAGTGCATGACTTTTGTAAACTTGGAATAAGTGACTCCACTAGTGATGGATTTCATGGCCTTTGCATTTGCGATGTAGGCTTTCCTCTCATCTAAGTCTGTTGGAAGAGTGGAAGTCATTTGGTATTCATTTTGAACAAAATGCTAGACTTCAGGTCCAAGGGACATTAAGTAGTAGGTCGTTCTTTTCTTCTAGAAACCAAAGTTAGTGCCATCGAACAAAAGAGGTCTTCCTGATGCTTCGTGATTTCTCATCATGGCTCTGGATCCTTCTTCAAATTGTTAGGGTATTATGAAGAAGCCGACTCTGATACCAATTGTTGGAAATACTAGGGGGGGTGAATCAGTATTTCTTACAATTTTTTTTTTAATTGTTCTAGTGATTCCCAAAAGCATATATAGATATGTATATGTATACACAGAACACAAAAATCAACAACTGGAATTAATGATTTTATTAAAACACAAGACAGTGCAATGAAATAAATACAATATAAGTATATATCTGATTGTAAATAGTTGCCAAGCTCCAACTTGGACTTCAGTGGGGCTCTAACCTCCAGAGCACCAACTCTGTTTTGCAGTGGTTCTGCACTTAGGAGAACCTACCCCTAATGAATTTAGTCTTGTTCAGTTCTGAAGCTCCAACCTCTTGGGCTCCAACCCAACCTTGGTATAAACTAGTATGCAGCTACACTCTATTCAGCGGAGGTTCTCTCACTCCTACTCTCGTGCCTCTGCTACTTTTGCTGCCTCTACAGCCTCCGCTGTTGCCTCTTCTACCTCTACTGCTTCTACTACCTCACACTTTGGTTCTTCACCACAACAATAGCACCAACAATTCTCTATTTTTATTGTTTTATACATTCCCATGCCTTTGTCCATTCGTTTCCGCTTACATCGCCTCTTAGGCTTCCTCCTTGGTCACTGACTTTCTGAGGACACGTAGATTTATTTGAGAGGTCCAAAACTCCACAGAGAACACATCTTACTCATTACAACTGTAATAGCGCTCCTTTAATAATGATGGCAGGCATACACAGAGTCGGCATAGTTTAACGGATAGCCACGTCCCAATTGTAATGACAATCGGCTTGATTTAGCCTCGTGAGCTATAGTTCAGGCCTCCTGAACTATCGGGAGTGTTATTGTATTGCATTTCTACCTCCAAACCCCACGTAGGCCAAATATCAATTACGCAGGAAATATGAGGAAAAACAGGTGAAAGTGCTAAAGGGCGGACTTCAAGGATCATTGCACCCGTATCTATACCTATGTCAGGTTTGCAGTGAAATCGCAATCAGCAGTCGCAGCATATGGTCGATGGTCGATGGTTGATGGACGTGATAAGAATTAAGCCAAATCGCAATATAGCATTGGGTCCGCTCTTGTAATTGCAATCGACGTTCAAGACTTCCGGGGGTCCTTTATACATCGACCCCATGACATCGCTGATGGCCAACGTGCCGATCCTCTAGCGGATGTGATCTAGCATTAAGTTGTGTTACAGTCGGACCATCAGGTCCATGTTATAATCGCAATCGCATGTTTAGGGGTGACCACTCTTTATTCATTGCGATTACTGCAGATGTGACATAAAAATAGGGTGTGATATAATAGGACCATCGGGTCCACATACCTTATCGCAATCGGAGGTTTCGGGTGTGACACTTGATAGAACCTGTCGATATAATATATTGCTCTGCCTCCGATAGTGTATTTGTAATATGTACGCTTTTTTTGGCCTTCGTTTGCGTTAAATTCATATATATGTCTTACTTCCTTCACTTCTCCAATGGCTTATGATAGCTGTTACGTGCATGCATATAAGCTCTCCAATGAATTATTTGCACGCCTCCATTGGCTCTGTCTGTTCTTTGCATTGTTTGCTCCTCTGGTGGCTCTGTCTCCTTCTCTTGGCTCTGATAACTCTGTGTGCTCCTCTTGGCTCTGTCTACTCCTTGAATATTGCCATATTGACATCAATGACACTCTGTGTCCAACATACCTACTAAATCTTTCTCACACCACATGTTTTCTTTGAATGTTATTAATGTTTTGCAATGCAACATTCTTGTTGATCTCCAAATGGTTTAACCAGGTCTTGGTGTCTTTATATCAACCTCATTTGAGCCTTAGGCGGTTTTGGTTGGAATTTAAAGCTAACTTAGGAAGTCTATGGTCTCCTATGTTATTGAGTTTGTGCTTGTACAACAAAAGCCTAGTCATAGTTAGGCTCTCGATAGGGGAAAGATCCACTTCTATAAGGAGAATAGGATAGGGTGTGTTGCTTTAAATTTTGAGGTTATATGTTATAAAACGCTTATGGATTTGCTCAATCTTTCTCTAGAATTCTCTAGAGATGCTACAACCCCAAACCTCACACCCATATAAGATAACAGGATTGACTAAAGTTTCAAAGAGGAACTTCTTTCTATCCCACATTAAGAGGTTTGCCGTTTTACAGTTATTTTCATGACCAAAATAAGCTTTCCAACCCCATTAATCTTTTTCTTAATGTTAAATTTCGAGTTGAATTTGTGATGAATATCAATTCCTAGGTACATTTAGGAAGACACTTCCTCCAAATTACTATTGTCATATATAAAATTAGTGTAAGTGTCCTTCTTGGATTTGATAATCATAACTTTTGTTTTGTGAGTGTTAACAATCATACCCATGGTAGAGCAAAAATCATTAAGAAGTATAAGTTGCTTATCAAGATGGGATGGGCACCTTGAGAGAAGAACAATATCATCATAGAGAAGAAGGATGATGACTATCCCAGCTAAGATCGTGCTAGCACATCATGCTTCCTCTAAACAACCTTCTAACTTATCGATGTAAATGCAAAATAGAATAAGGGAGAGGGGACAACCTTGTTTAACTCAGATATTACACTTAATATCTTTTGACCACCCCTATTGCTTTTTAATAATTTATTATGCTAGTGAGATATAATAACACTATTGGATATATTATTTTACCGGTACTACTTAATATATCTTTATTCTATACTCGAACCTTGATGATCATTTTAGAGTTAATGAGTTCGTGCTAATTTTTTTTGGATTACATAATACAGCCGCCCCTGCCAGGGCTATGGGCCCCAAGGCAATAGGTCAACCCATGGGTGCATTTACTGTTTTAAAATATGAAAGGTTGGTAGACAGAGTACGACGAGTGGTAAGATGAGTGCTTCTAGTTTTTAACTTGTTTGCCTACCTATCTCTGGTTAATTCATTCATTGGCTTACCTGTTTGACCTATTCGCTAGCGTGCTAGGTGTACTGGTACATAGCTTGTTTCACCTGCCTATTAACCCACGATCACGTATACCTTCCTTCTTTTCTTTTTCAGAACGACGAACACTATCCTACCTAATAAATAACATTGAATAATATTGAATGTTGACTAAAGCTACATGACAGTGAGCACGCCTGCGATTTAACATTCTGTGTAGAGTTTTTTTATTTATTTTTTAAACGTATTTAATGGCGGCGGATAAAAATTGTCTTAACGTCAAAAGTGATTTTATCCATTTATTTTTTGCTTATTCAGAAAAAAGGAACATTATCTAATCTGTTGAATAACGTTGAATGTTGAGTCAAAGTACATGAGGGTGGGTGGAGCTGTAATTTGACATTTTCTGCCGGACGTTCGTAATTATCATTAAAAATTCTTCAGCCTCATGTATTAAAAATTCTTCAACCACGTGTAAAGGGTCAAATTTTTTTATTCATCATAAATTATTTATGAGAATTATAAATTTACAGGGGAAGAAGGCCAATGGCCCCTAACTGAATCTAACGATTTACCAAATGTTTCTGGGTTTCAATTCCATAACTGCGACTGGTCTATTTGTTATCGTATATATCTTTACAGGCCTCTAAGACATTAGTGCACGAAACCTTTATCAGAATTCCACTAATATCTCTTTTGTTGTTGACTGGAGAATTCTACTCATATCTCTTTTGTTGTTGAGAGGTTCTTCAATGCTCTTTTTATGCATGCAGGTTGTAATTCTAAAATATAATTATCAATAACATTTTTTTTGTCAGCACGAAAAAAACTATATAATTATATTATATTCATTCAAATATATACAGCTATGATGATATGGAAAATCTAGCTTAAATATAAGAAAATGGCTAAAATTGTGTATCCAGTCCAATTTGAATCAAATAAGTCTTAGGAATTAGTCGTAATTTTGAATATGTTAAATCAACAAATTAACTTTTTATACCAAGATAACATTGTGTGCTCATTTAGTTTAAATATTAAGAAAATAGCTAAAAGATCCAGTCCAATTTGAATCAAATAAGTTTTAGAAATGAGTTATAATTTTAAATGTATTAAATCAACAAAATAATTTTTTATACCAAAATAACAATGACAGCTAATACAAAACCATTTTTAGATTAGATGATGACTACTAATTATATTTTCCCCTAGCTTCTAAAATTTTATTCAGTTGTTGTCATGATACGGCATTATCACTTAAATACATTTTTTATACCATCTAGTTAGACCAACTTTTCATCTCACCTTTTTATTATTATTATAAAAAATTATATATAATAATAATAAAATTAGCTTTTAACTAACTTCTAATGAATGTAAATTGAGAAAGATATAAACCAGATGATCATCACCAAATTATTTTCCCATTCAAACTAGAATAACAGTATATGTCCTGCTAACTAGCGTTCAATGTTGCATGATGGTGTGTATACACGATATGCATCATTTAATACTACTTAGTAAGATCGACGGTGGTTACCCTTATGCCATTAGGCAAGCTTCTCCTGTCTCTGCGATAAATCATCTACAATCAATTGGACACAGTGACTAAATTTTTTCCTTGAAGGATAATGTTTTCATTTCTTTCGTAATTAAAGTATAAAGTTTTTAAAACATCACAATTTTATTTATATATAAATAATTATAAATAATATAAACTATATATATTCGCCTAACCACTACCATAGATATTTCCCGTCCCAAAAATAGTAAGACAAGACCATATATGAGTGTGGTGTCCAACAAATTCCAGAAAGGATTACATTTCCCAGAGCTACTTTGGACATCATTACAATCATTCTAATAGTAATAGTTAGCAGTGTTGAAAGGAAATTTAGCTAGCATCTAATACCAATACGATGCTGAGTTTCCCAAGTATGATCTATTTATTAAGATGATCTAATCTTCTACACCTAATTGTAAACTCTTTCTTGAAAGTTTTTAGATGATTTGTCTTTTTAAGATATTAAAAAAATATATATATTGTCTTTAAATTTTATAGTAAAATTATTTTTTTAAATTAACCTAAATTATAATTAATTTATTATTTAAAAAAAATTATATATATCTATATATATAACTTGAATATATGTACACAAGAAACAACTATATAAACATAGGTAATAACTATATAATACAGCATAGTGTTAGTTTTATGGAGTTTATGGTTTTTAATATACTTAGTCATTAAAAGTCATGAGGTGGTTCACAAAAAGTTCAAAAGCTTTAAAGTTATGATTTCCTTATGATAAAGATGTCAAATTAAACTCTTCTTAAAATCGATAGATCTAATTAAAACACTTCGTTGAAAAAAATATTATATACAACATATATTAGGTACAAATAAATGCATAAAGATTACAATGCTTTATTTTCATTTATAATAATACCATGCATATAGTTCATATTTCCTGTATTTACTCTTGACTCATGTTTCATATACTTCAATTTTCAATTATATGTTAACTAACAAAATTAAACACATTGTACATGTTGCAATATCTTCTCAAATATAACCCAAAAGTCCATAATCACATTTATTAATCCAGAAAACATGATTTCTAACATTCACTTTTTCTTCAAAATCAGTTATATCATGTTATAACACAAAATCAGTGAACCTATTTTTAGTAAAAGCAACCTAACCTCAATGTCAAAAAACAAATGATAGTGACATTAATACCACATATGTCTTATTTATTTAATATTAACTTTGTTATAATTTAAAAAAATTATTAAATAAATAAAATATAATTAAATGAAATTAAAAATAGTAATCAAATCCAAAATAAACCTCAAACTAGCGAAGCAACCTATAGCCATGAACCACCAACTTTCTCCTAATATTCATCACTTTCTTACACAATAATACCTTACAACAGGCATTTTACAAATATCTCAACGTGAGAAGACTTTTTTTGTTATTTTTTGAAAGGATCTTATGAAGAAAAGAAGGCTGAACATCGCCAGCTGCCTCATGGATATTCCAGTTCTATATTGATTGAGGGACCTAATTTAGCTAAGATAACTTTGTAACCGAATTTCTTAAAAATAAGTGACAAAGTTCAGCACTATTTTTCTTCCATTAAAATTAGATGCATTCTTGATCTGAAATACCGGTCCTCAGTCTCTAATCATCCCCATGTACATCTGCCCTCAGAGAAATTTATATTGTGGCATCGTTTCAGGTTGGCGTTCTTCCTCATTGGGAGCTTCTCTTTCAAGAAATGCTGTTAACTGTAATTAGAACTTTAGATTATTAGTATGAATATTTGTGTGCATGTTAAAAGTAGGAGTGTTTGGATGTAACGTGCCTTCTCTCTAAACTAACATGTTCTTCAATTATTAGCTTAGATTATCAAGAAATACAATACTTGTGTGAATTTTACAATAAAAGTGTTGATGTAACGTGCCTGGTCTCTGAGCATAGCATGTTCCTCCACTAGCTCCAAGCCCTGCCAACAGTATTGAATGCCTCATATTTTCCTATAAAGATAAATAACTTATACTTTGCAATAATGTATTATATATATGAATTTAAATTTCTGGCAAGTGGGAAAACTTATCAATTTAGAATTGCAAATTATATTATTGGTTGATAAATAAATGAGTCAGGATATATTAAATTTTAAAAATAAAATACTATACAGTCTGAAATAATTCTTAAAACGCGGTATAAGTAAACACGCACAATTAAATCTAATTATTGCATATTCAAATTTACATAACTTTTAATGCATTCATTACATATTTTTATTATTATAATGTTATAATGTTTTATGACATATGAATCAAAAGGGATAATTATAATATAATGTATTATATGTTTGTCATAATGAATCAAAAAGGATTTTTATTTTTTTTACTCGACGGAAAATTAATCTAAATTAAGTTTGATTTTAATTTTTAATTTCGGTTTAATAAAAAATTTATTATTTATAATCGTAAATAGTATTATAATAATCTTAATGCATACAAGTCATAATTCCTTGCGAAGGAAATTTAACTTTAGAATTTAAAAATTTATAAGAAACATTAATATAGTAATCAATATTTATAATAATTTATTTTTATAATCATATTAAATTATAATATCAAACTGTAATGCTTGAAGAGATTAATATAATAATTTAGTAATTAAATAATTTAATTTATAATTTATAATAATTAATATTAATTAGTATTTTTGAAGTAACAAGTGGTCTATATATTATTGTGGGATTTCAAGATATCTGAACTATCAAATTATATATTAATTGTAATCTAGTGTTTAAGCTATAAAAAGTATATAAATTGTGAAAATATTTAGTTATTGTATTTAGATTGGCCAGCTTTATATGATAGATTTATACTCTAAAAATTTCAATTTATTAAAAATTTTACAAGAAAAAATTTACTAATAATACAACCTATCCTTATTGTTTTAATATCAAAAAAATAAAAAATTAAATAATTTAAATAAATAAAATAATAATAAATATATTTTTGGAAAATTTAACACACTTTGAACTACGAAACGATAAACACATAAAATCTAAATTACATTTACTATATATTCTAAACAACAACTTAAAAAAAATCAATAAAATACCCACAGAGTAGGTGCGAAAAACAACTTGAAAACAATCAATAATACCGAGAGAGCATTTGCTAGAGTAGAGCGCCTACCTTGGATTGGATCTCAGTCATATCTTTGGTATATAGTTCAGACTGCACTCAAAACCAGAAAATTGCCCACAGTGAGTAGGGTTTATGAGGCCCAATATATAGTTAAGAAGTATAAGCATAACGAGCTCGCTTTAGCTTTCAATTTCAATTTCGTTACCTGCTTCGATTTAACCCGTTTTAATGCTATCTCCAGATGGTCTTGAAGCTCCTCTAATTCTTTTAAGTTAATGCCCCCAAGGTCCTCGCCGTTCATTTTCCTAGGAAAACAATTTTGAACGAGAAACTATGTTATTCTAGAAGAGTAAGGGTGTGAGAAGCAATGTGTTCTTGCGCGAATATGAAAAATGGTATTAATTCATATGATACCTATATTCGTGCTCCAGCTCTTGCTGGTATTGATGGAGCTTCGTAACTTCTGATATATCGTCCATCTGCAAACATGGAAATGGCATGTTAGCAATCCAATCTAACTGGAGATTAATCTCCATTTGATGGCGGGTGAGAGTAACAGGCTAATAACTTGAATTCCATTTTTCTCTCCCAATATACTAAACCTTTTTAGCAAATCATTTTAGGCCGAAGCTTTTTTTTATTGTGAGGTTCTATAAGGCAACACGGTAGAGATCTTCCACCTGGCCTTTGTAAAACTCAACCTTCCTCCGTTTAAAGCCATCGGCCTCGGCTCTCTTTTTAACTTTGTCTAAGTTCCTTTGCACCATATTTTGCAAATATTAGTTACCTTTTCCCTATAAGAATTGGCCACTTTAATCATTTTGTTAATTAGTTTTTTTTATGGGATGGTGTAAATTGGAAGTAGCCCTTCTATCAATGAATTGAATTAAAATCAATAATGTTTTTACATATTTAAAATCACATATTTAAACCATACTTAAATTAATTTTTTACAAAAATATAATTAAAAATTTACTATACCTATAATTAATAACCATTGATGATAATTAGTTACAAATAAATTAAAAAAAATAACAAAACATATAAAACCTACATTGCAATGTCGATTGATTTTGAAAATTATAGCTATTGACATTCTCAAAGGTATGTCTTTTGAGCCAGTTGGCAAGGGTTTTAGAATGTTTCCTTCACTCCATTACATGAGTGGTTTCCTATGCATTGTAAAAATATAATGGGAAAAAAATTATTTTATTAAATTATTCTTGCAATGATAGGTTGAATGGTTATTAATATAAATCTGTATTCAACACTCCATCCTAGCCATTTCAACTTCGGTAACGTACCCACCTACACAGAACAATGTCCAATGATTAATCAACAATACCTAAGGTTTAAATAATCTCCAATGATTGATTCACAAAAGGTAGGGTTTCATTATTATTTAAACAATATAATCAATAACTAATAATTGATAGGGTTAAATTACAATATATGTTTTATGATTTTGGTGTAAAAATAAATTATGATGGTCAGGTGAGAATATATCATTTAACTAAATTATAAATGAAAAAAATTACAGTTGATGTTGTATTCAAACACTTTTGTTGATATTTGGTGTTTTGAACACTTCAGTTAAAAATAAGGCTTCATTATTACACAACTAAGTATATAAGGGATAAAGTTAAATTACTTTAATGCAATTCATAAAGTGAGTGGTTTCCTATGTTTTCATTTTCATAAAATGAAAATTATTAATAAAACCACATGGTAGTGAACTCTATTATTAACTCACACCATTACCTCTTCTTCATCTTCATTGTTGGTTTTTATTTTGTGGTACTTTTGGCCACTTCGAAACCATCTTTGTAACATAATTTATCAAAACTCACCAAGTAATCAAAGTTAATAATTAAGCATTGCCTATTTTTCAAATCTATGATTATAAATGTAACAAAAATTATTAATTAAATGAAGCAATAACAAAAATTATTAATGAAGGAAGCTGTGCAATATCTAGAGAGGCCACTCAATAGCCACTTTTTAATATCCTTGATTCTTTTTATTGCTTGTGTTTACTGCATTTTTAGTTTCTATTTAATCAGGTTTTATTTGCTATTGTATATATGTGAAATGATCGCTCTTCGACTTGCACAAAATTAGCTTTGGATAATAAAAGCATATAAACAAGCTTGCGAACAAAATTGAAAGCTAAGGATTTTTTTACTATTCTTGTTCAATTTCCCTTTCAGGTTAGCCCAAGTGTATCTTTCGATATCTTTTTGTCATTTAATTTTATTAAGTTTTAATAAATTGATTGTAATCAATATATTTGTAGAGATTTACTGATAGTTCAATTATTTTTCAGTTTCAAAATACCTAACATCCATACTATTAATATTATTTAATATGTTCAATTCTAAAATATTATTGAAAATATTAAAAGCACTTCACTCTTGTAAGCCTATCTATTTGAACTCTTGATTACTATTGCCTATATGTTTTTTTCTATTTATATATTAAAATTTAGTTCATTTAGATTTAAATACATAAATTGAGAATCTTATAAAACTTGTGTTTATAATTAACATCATGTATTATATTTTTCTTTTTATATTAATATTAACCTCAATTTTGTCTAATGTTAATTAATATTAATATTAAATTATTATTATTAACTATTATTATTAAATATATATATTAATGTTAACTAGAAATTTTATAAAAATATTTTAAATTTATACATTAAGTGAATATTTTTGCATGTAAATATTTTTACTAAACATTACCTTAATAACTTTAGTTTTATTTAAGTTCAGTGATGTTAGAATTAAAATATTTGGTATTTTTATATCATTTGGTTCATGTAATATTAGGTTTTTTTATAACAAGACGTTTTGAAGTTTAAATTTTTTAACATTAAAAAAAATCGTTTAATGTTAATATTTATATTGAACATAAAATATTGATATTGATATATTAATAGAAACATTATAACATCAATATTAAATGTAGACATTAATATAAACATAAATATACTGGTTTAGTAACAATTTAATAATATTGGATTAATAGAGATTAGTTTTAAACTGTGGCATTTTGTTCACTATGTCTAATGTTTCTTATTGTTATATTTGATTTTTATACAATGTGTATAATGTGGGAGTTTTTCTATATTGTAAGATAGTAAGATATGGTATGGTATGTGTACTTTTATTTTATTCAACATTAATTTTTTTGTTGATATAAATGTGTTTTTTTTTTTTTTTTTAAGTGATTTCATTGTTTTGATATGGATCCAACTATTTGGAGTTGTCTTCCATTTGAAATATCTTGAAAATTTTGTCTTTCTCTCGTCCCTTTATTGGTTTTGTGGTATAAATTTTAGATTGTTTTGTAACATGAGAAGAATGTTTTGCAAAGCCCTTTTTTTTTATTGTGTTACAAGCATGTCTCAATGAATGAATTTGTTTTTATGATTCCTTTCCTCAACAATGAAGACAATTGTTTTGTTGATGAATACCTTAATCACAATGGGGACATATCTCATTTTTATTTGTGATTCATAGATTCAAGATACAAAGTAGAGTCTACTGTTGGACCAATGGTGGTTTTATCCTTACCAACAGAATGCTCCCATACACACAACTATTTTGTAATGAATCCATTTACAAAGGTATTTAAAAACATAGGGCCAATACGAATTGGAGATTGGGGATGCTTTTCATTATTGGAAAATGTAAGCCATAGAAAATAGGACTGGGTTCTAAAACATATGTATGATAGAATGTAGTCTAAGTTTGATGTTTGTATTAGTCTTGATAGGGTTTGGCGAATGGGCTAACATTCCTTTTAGTGGCACTTCAGCCCCTAAGAATGGAGTGTTTTATAAAATTAGATTGTTTTGGCTCTATCTGGACAAGGTGTATGAAGATTATCCTCAATATGGGTATACAATATATTGGTTTGATGTAATAAAAAATGAATGGGGTTTTTCATTTGTTCGAATCATTGACATATCCTATATGTCATTAGAAATATACATGAATCAATTGATATGGCTTGTGAATGATGGCTCCACTTATGTATGATTGATTTAAGAATTAGATCATTTCCAATTTGGCCAATCGTGCCTTGAACAAAGAATTGACTACATTGAGGATGATTGGGGATTCAAATGGAAGTTGTTGGAAGAAATTTCTACATATATAAATAGAAAATGTCTTGGTTATCTTCCATTTCGAATAGTCCATGGTGTGGTTCCTATGTGCAACTGTAGTGACGTTCCTTTCCTATTATATGACATGATATCTCACATCTATTTTCTAATAGATATTGATAATTCAACTAATCAATAGATGTCTCAATTTTGGTATTCAACGCCGAAGGATTGCAATGATTTGATTGAGTATGGAAATGGTTTTGCAATTACTCGCCATATGGATTCTATTGATAAGATTCCACTATTGGATATGGATATGGATTCTTAGGCTATAAGTCCTCGTAGGAGTTCTTATAGATATTTTCCTTTTATATACTTTCTATGGTTTTGGAAAATGTTTTCATTTTTGTTACTTTACATACATTGGGTCTATATGCTAATACTTTAAAATTATGCTTGTATTGATCTTTATATGGCTTATGCTAAAATTTTGTGAATATGTGTATGTATCAGATGTTGGATATTTAATCCCATTGAAATTTGTTGGAAAATAGTTCATATTGTTTCCCCTAAAATTTTATTAATTACATGTAAATGCATTCGGATGGTATGAATTTTTCTTTGTTTGTATAATTATAATTGCTATGAGTTGTGTTATACATGTTATTTGTATTACTTTTTCTCATTGATTGTCAAACAATGTTATATATTTATGTACATTTTAATATTTGAATTTATATTTTGATAGTATATAGTCAAATTTTTTAGATATACTTCCAAGTCATATAATTATTATAGTATTATGTCCCAATTGTATGGGTTTCCCATTTTGATTCTAATATGATATGTGAAAATTTAGACTTTTTTGTTTAAGTCATTTGGAAAAACACATTTTTGTTTTTATCCATTCACGAAAATCCTTATATATTTTCATAAGTTTATATGGTTGGAAAAAGTAACATATACACCTTTTATGTTTTTATACTATTTCCAAAAAAGAGCTTGTGCCTTTTTCATTCTTCTATGTTTGTTTATATTAGGTATATGCTATGTTCCATGTTTATGGTTCCATAATAAATATGTTATTATTCATTGTAGGCATGTCATCTGAAGGAACAAGCAAGCATACAAGAAAGTGAAGTTTGTCGAGCATCACGTGACATGTCTAATGAAAGTCGTTGTTTACGGTATCAACAAAATAAGGTTGCAATAAATGAGAATGGGGAGCTACATGTCATAGAATAACGAGTGAAGCCACTCTTTAAAATGATTTTATAATTCCTCCTAAGTATTTAACTATGGATGATATTATGGAAAGAACATTTCCCATTGATAGTTCATTATCGAATTATGCTCCTCGTCAGTATAATTTTGTTGTATGATGCTCTCTTGAAAATGTTCATAATAATGGGGAAACATCTTGCAATTAGGAATAACATCATATTGGTAACATGGATGCAAATTCCCACCCAAACCCTTTCTACGTCTGCAATTGCATGTTTAGAGCAAGGCCAAAGGTTGCAAAACATCCATGGTGGAGGTAATGATAACATTGTATGTTATGATTTGGATGATAGTTCAATTGGCCATTTATTTGATAGTTTGGAGCCAGTTACTTGAAAAATTGGATCTTCCAATCCCCCTTCTCAAAGTATGTGGTCCCACCAAGAGAAGCAATCATCCTTGATAACATTTCATGTCGAACAGTGGAGGTAACATAGTGATCTTTTGATTTTTGCTACAATTGTTTGGTTTATTACATTCCTCTATTTATTTTTTTCTATAATTTATAAGTTATTTTCTTCTCTCATAATATGATACAAATCGTTTTAATAGAGCTCTAGAAATTAATTCCCCAAGTGTTCCATCTACTAATCTTAGAAGTGAAGATGAAGGATGTCATAACCTTCCTGTGCGTTCTCCTCGACAATGTAATTGCAAAACTAATGTAAATGTTCAATGTATTTGATTTGTTTTTCATTTTTTGAATTTCTACTTGGTTGGATATTGAATTTTATGGCATATTTTATTTTCTTCAAACAAGGCACAACTCTTTTCAACAGAGGTATACAAATTAACTTCGTAGATGTTCCATCTATTGATGTTAGAAGTGAAGAGGAACCATCTCATACCATCCATCCACATCATCAAACAAATGTAAATGTTGAGTACATTCAATATCTTTCTCATTTTTTCATTTAGACTTAGCAACACAATGTATTTTATAACCATTTATGGAAAAAACACTATTTCATCTGATGAGGTTGGAGAATTGGAATCCAAATCATAGAATTGTAAAACTAATGTAAATGTTCAATGTATTTGATTAGTTTTCCATTTTTGAATCTTTATTTGTTGGAAATTTAGTTTTATAATGTTTTTTATTTTGTTGAAACATGAAACAACTCATTTGAATAGAGGCATAAAAACTAACTCCCCAAAATTTCATCTATTGATGTTAGAAGTGAAGAGGAACCATCTCATACCATCCATCCACATCATCAAACAAATGTAAATGTTGAGTACATTCAATATCTTTCTCATTT